>VZTL01015635.1:0-22120 GCA_013400535.1 Scopus umbretta
GGGGGAAGAAACCTGCATCACATTCCTTTTCATTTTCAGATCACTGATAATCTAAGCCTGCCCATACAAACACAGCTCAGCTTCAGATATTATTTTGTGTCATTCTTCACACTCCCAATTAAACATCTCTCTCCATTTTCTCTCCTTTCCATCTTTGTTTTACAGGTACAAATTTCAAAAGGACTGTGACGAAAATAAGGAAATGCTCCAAACCTTCTTTTCGGCAAGCTCCTCCACCGCCTTCTGGACCCCTTCCACAGTTAAAATGAGCAGACTGAGAGCAGGGTGAAAAGCATCTGCCTGCCAGTGCTTTACTTGGCTGAGATAGGACATGAGCGTCTATTACTTTATTTTTTGCTTGGGAAAGGCTTCGGTCAATACTGTTTATTCATTCATTCAGGCTCATTCATCGTTGTTAACATTAGCCTGGCAGCTAAAGAGTCCAGCAAAGCTGTCTGCTGCCACCGGACTTTGTGTCACTTGCATATTCCTCTGCACCAAACAGGGATTTAGCTCCTCAAATAAGAGTAGGAGGGAGTGCTGGCTGAAGAGCTGGCTGCATGACTTTGTTTTGCACTTTTGGATTGCCTAGAAGGTGAGAAAGGCTGATGTTACTGTTTCTAGTTATCAGCATATATGCATATTTAACCTTTTCCATGAATGATTTCTTTTATATTGACAAAAAAAATTTGGTTGTAGCTGGGCACATAATGATTTTTCCTGCAGCCTTTGCTGTCAGTGCTTGAAATCCACTTGGAAGTGAAGTTCTAGCAAGTGAGCAAGAGCTCATCATTTAGAAAGGGCTGAGAAACAAGATAAGTTGTTAAAAAAGTAGTAAAGGACCAGATTCAAGTACAGCAGTAGGCTTTTCAATATCTCCTTTAGGGGGTTAAATCTGGCTTTAAAAGTGAAGGGGCCTGTTCTTTAACTTCCTGGAAGAATGTTGTCAGGTGCTTATTAAACAGGACGCTGAAAAGGTGTTAAGGCCAGTCACATTAAATCTCTTCCTCCTGAAGCCAGAAGGCAGCTGTTCTTTTAAGACATCTCATCACCTTAATAAATAAAACTTAGTGGAGCTTGAAATAAATGCTAAGAATAATACCAAAGGGCTGAATAACAGAGAAACTGAAGCACCCTCTGCTGACATCATTGGCAGTAACTGGGGTCTTCACTCACGTGTCTTCTGTCCTTTCCTAATGGTCCCCTGCATATGCTGCTATTTCTCTGCCTGGGGTGAGTCCTTAAGCCAGAATTACTTGAGTGTTCATAAATTTGGTTTTCCTTCTAGTGAATGAGGAGTAGAAAGCTTTTCTGCTGTTGGGCAAATTGCAGATTGCAAGTAGTAATTTTCCCCTCAGTATAGTACTGCTGTTTGTCTTAACGTAATTTTCTGTACGATAGAAATGGTCTTGGTGCCCTTCAGAATTTGGGGGAGTTGAATGGGAACAGTCGCAGGCCTGCTGTAACCCACACAGGCAAACGCAATTCCCAAGGGTCAAATTTATGAGTACCTGCATATGGCCATGCTCTCTTATTGGCAATGTTTCTATTGTACTGAGCAATTGAATGTATTTCTGGGTCTTCTGTGTGCTTGTTATTACTTTACTTTCTTATTGGTTTGGGGATTAGATAGATCTGACTCTCAGCTTCATGTTTTTGAAGAGCTGACCATGCATAGCATTTTTATATCAAGGATAAAGGAGCTGCCAATCCTTCTCACAAAATCTGAGTCGGGACATTGGTGAAGGAGCTGTGTTTGATTGTTCTGCTGCTGATCACTGGGCAAATATATTTTATTTCTATTTGTGGGTCACAGAAGGAATCTGTGGAATACAAATGACAAGTAAATGTAAAAAACATTTTGGTATTAAATGTATTTGCAGCAGGGTTTTACTCTGTAAAATATGTCTGTGTGTTTACAGCTCTGTGTAAAGCATTGCTGTCAGGTATGAAGATTCTGTTCTCTAATGTAAACTTAAGTCCATTTCTTTTATATCTGAAAAATGCTGCATGATTTTTCTCTTCGCCCCATACTCCCCAGCCAGTGTGCTCCACACTCTCTGATCCTCCATCAGGCAAAATATTCTCTCTAATAGAAAAAACTTAAGCCTCTAAGACCATTACCACAATTAGAGAAATACTCTGGGTCTCTGGAGGCATGCAGGGACATCATCCAATGCACTTGAGTATTTTTACTCACTTAGTTTCACAGACTGGCCTCAACCTAAGGTTGAGGGCTATTCAAGTTAAAAATGTTACTTGTGTGAGGTCCTGGTCTTGACTGAACAAACTAAAGCAGGAATCCTCAAATTATTTCAGCATGGATTGTGACTGCTGCACAAACATGCTTTTTTGCCTCGTCTAGAAGTATCAGGATGTCATGTGTCAGCCTCTGAAGGTGATTCCTTAACAGACTTTGACTTTTATGTACCAGGAGATTTTCCCCATGTGGTAGAACAGAGCTTCCATCTGATTATGGCTTCACTTACAGGCATCTGTTCTTCTTTTTGTTTTCCTTTCATTTCTATGTATATTTGTTTGGCATTACCTGAGAGGAAACATACTTCTCAGTAGCTTTTCAAAGTACACAAGCTGTGTGCTTATATAAAGTAGTAAATTTAGCTTGTCCAAGCTGACAAATGCATTTGTTTGTATCTTGTGGTTTTGTGTGCATTTGGCTGTCAAGCATGAAAATTGCACAGCCTTCAAGTTCCAATAAAGCTGTTTCTGAAGTATCTCTATGCCTGCTAGAACAGATGTTGGATCCTGGTCTGACCTTGTCAATTAAGTGAGCCAGGTGGCCCCTCACTTTGTTTAGAACTTAATACCACCAGCTAACACCAAATCAGTCTGTCTTATCTGGCACTATGACTGTGAGTTTTCAGGAGCATGGGAGAAATTATTCCTGCTGACAGGGAGCAGGGGCAGGTTTTGGGATGTCTTCTTTCAAAGTGGGTAGTAGAAGAGATAGAATTACGTATTCTTTACACAAAAAATGATTCCAAAAGGTGTAATGGGGGCTTTTGCTGTTGGATTTTCAGCCCTCTAGACTGTGGGGCCCACAACTGATACAAAGGCCTGGGTATAGTTGAAGAATCCAGGATTTTAGCTCTGGAGAAGTTCTGTTTATTCAAAGTATGGACTACAATGGCAATTTCTTGTGATTGCATTTGCCCAGGAAAAATAAAATCCTGCATGGACAATATCATCTCAAATAACAAACTTGGGTGAAACATAAAAGCAGATGGATAGATACTTCATGTTGTAGATTTATATATTCTTACAACTCTTGCCAAAACTGAGTGGAAGACTCCTGGTGACTTCAGTGTTCATTGGATCAAGTCTGCAGATCTGTCGCCTGATTCTATTTTGCCTGACTTTGTTGCTAACTACCCCCTCATGAATAGCTTTGGCTCAAAGTATTGTCAGATGGTGAACACAGATTACCATTTTTACATTTCACAGAACACATTTTTACTGAAATTTGTTCTGAGAAGAATTTGTCCAAAGCTTAGCAATGACTTTCTCCTCTTGTAGGTTGAAGGTGAGGGGAAAATCCCCTTACACAACAGCCTTTTTTTGCCTCAGATCAACCAGTTCTTACTAGATATGAGCAGTTGTCTTCATCGCAGCTAATTTCTCTGCAAGACTCATGAGGTATTTTTTTAATTGCTGCTGGGGAGCAAAAGGAGCTCTTTAGTCCTATATTAAATAACATGAGTAAAGGGTGTTGATTCCAACCCATGTATTTCTGTGTTTCCTAGTAGCTCTTGAGTATCATAAGACTTATTGCAACCACTGGATTACCTACGTTGTTTTTGAACACGTAAGTGTCTCATCATGCTTTGTCTTTTGATCTTAGAGCAGGGCTATCAGCACAGAAGGAATTCCCCAACGTTACTTCTGTTTTCAGTGTCTCAATGATGAGAGACTCTGCTAGAAAAGTTCAGAGTCTGGATATGGATTTGTCCAAGTCGTCATTCAACCTTTGTGCCAACATTTGTTTGCGTGTTTCTGATGCACTGGCTGTGCATATCTTCAGGTGGGGGGATTTAATACCACATTTTTAGGCTGATGCTCCACAAGGGAGTGGCTAAGGCCAGAGATTTGCTGCAGGATAAGCACCTTATGTTCACAATGCCATCTGGTCAGCCTCTGAAAGCATTATCAGAGAAATCAGGTCACTGTGTGCCTATGAGAGATCCTCATGACTTGTCTGTCTTCTGCAGCCTGACACAATCACAAAAATCTCTGTAGTCACAAGAAGCAGTCATACCAAGACCAGTTTCTGTCAGACACTCAAACTGCATCCAGAACTGGCAAGAACTGGTTATGCCAGCTGGCAGTACGGCACAGGTGCTCACGGGTGATGATTTAAACCTTATATAGGAGGCATTCAAGCCCAAGCATTTGAAAGTTTAGTGCACACAGAAATGCCTGTTCAATGGATGGTTGTGATTAGCTGCCCGCTAGGTACTTGTACAATCTCTTAACTATAGCAACGTGCACATGTATTTGTGATACGTGTAGTGCAGTCAAAGCAACTAAGGCATCCTGGCTAATAGGATCTCCAAGTCCAACATCTAAACAGCAGCAGAGTTTCCCTCACCTGACAGGCAAGATGGCACTTAGGACACTGAAGAACAGTGGTGTTCTGCTGGGTTCTGTGACGTTGTTTGGTCATCAGCACTGATCCCAACCTCAGGGGGGAAAAAAGACATATTCCCGAGGCACCATTCAGTTAGTCTGTAGCCGACACAGCTTGCCTGGTCTCTGAAAGTCAAATCTCTGTAGCGTGCTCTTAAAATGGTCTCCCAAAACTGAAGTGCCCTGGAAAATGCTGTCTTTGCTAGGTAGGTTCTCAAGATAAAACTTCCTGTTTGCATGGTTGCAGAGCCCCGTGGTTGCAGTGCCAGCTGTGTGGTGTGTTCACAGAGTAATGCTGAAACCTATTTGCATCCCAGAATTTTCCCCAAGAGATCAATATGCCGGGGAAGAAAGATGTTTTCATACAAAAAAAGTGTGAAGAACTCCATCTGTTTGGATAGTACAGATGCTATCAGAAAAACAGTGGGATGGTTGAAAACAAGATTTTGAATGAGATGAGATAAAGCAGCAGTTTCTGCAAGACCCTCTTTAAAGCGTTCTTGTCAACTCACTGGATTTTCAGTTAACTTTTCATCACTTGGGAAACAATAAATGATGGCAGTTGTCACTGGGCTCTTATCTTGAAGTTGTTTGAATGTACAAAGGCTAAACAATTCAGCATTGTCCTTTGACTTAGTTAAATATATACTAATACTGCTGCTTTCTTCTGCAAAAATCTTCAGGTGAGTGGTTGATGATGGATTAAAAAAAAAAAAATCTGAGCTGAGGTTATGTCTAGCAAAGTGCTAAGTGTGTGGTTGACCTTAAACTCATAAACTCCACCTTTGATGATCTTTGAAAGGAGCTCCCCTAGATTTCCACCAATTTAAGTCAAGACTCAATGGTTTTGAAAACAGATCCCTAAGTCCGAGAAGTTAGGTCAACCTGCTTTTCTTAATTTTATTATAAAATGGGCTTTGCACCTTTTCCTGTCTGTTGAACAAAACTTTATCTCTACTTCCTTCCCCAACTTTCTTTTCCTGCCTTTCTTCTGTTGCAAGACATGATATTGCAGTTTTTGATGCCTCACTGGCTGTTCTCACTGACTAGAAAAGTCATCTTTTGTCTCTTGGCGTGATGGTCCCCCACCCATTCTTTGTCTGTGTGGGATCTTATCTCAGAGAAATTTTTCTGCTGTCTGAATTTTCTCAAGTTCTTCTCCTTGTGCTGAACTACTTTAATTTAACTCCATGAATTTCTGTCCCTGAGACTGACTGGGGTGCAGGTTGTCAAAAAGATGTGTAAAATGGTTGTGCATTGCATTTGTTGTTTCCAGACATTATTTTTGTACCAAAGACAGTTTCAGGTACAGTATTTGAGCATCTCTGTTTTAAGGCACCATATAATCATCTTAAAGTCACTGTATGAGTAGGGATTTTTCTGTCATTTAATTTGTATTTCAGCCTTCACTTCAATAACTTTGGATCATGTAATCTCAGCTACCAGATGTGGAAGTCTGTTCTCAGATGTTTTATTCATTCCTCAAATTAACATTGATTGTTGAGATTCTTGCTACATAGTTCTATTGATTTTTTTGTTTTTTGACAGATTGTTGTAAAAAAAATCTAATAAGCACAGTACTTTGAGATAAAGTACTTGAAGGTGTGGGAGGAGATGGTAAGAGCACAGTGCTCATAGGTGGAGCTAGTAGGCATGAAGAGCCAACCTCTGGGCTCTAGCCAGGTTAAACAACTTGTTTTGAGAACCAACATATATACAGGACTATTGACTGTAGAAATCTCTCCAGGCAAAGGCTAGATAGTTGCTGGGAAGTGTATGGGAGAATAGAGTGATAGTTCCATGTGTTTTTGAAATATACCTTGCTTTCTAGGTGAAGGACAAGCACTGCTTTTGTGTAAGGCTGCCTGGATACTCAGATTTCCTCTTGTTACAGCAATTGAAGGCAAAGGCTGAGGTATGCCCTGACGAGTTGGATCTCCCAGATCCTAACAAGGTAAGTACCTCAGCACTTAGTCCAATTTGAGAGTCGCTGAATTGCAGGATTCTCTTCTGAGAATGGTTAAGGCACACGCCTGCATTTCCAGCAAGAGAGGTCATAGGAAGACCCATCTGCAGCCACAGTGCCGTGGATTTACCTGAGTAAAATCCAGGGACTGCGCCAGCCCCTATGGCCGAAGTGCTGGTGTGGTCTAGAGCTGATCTCTAGCAAGGGCTTTAGTTCACCTGTAGGCTTTGCCTTAATGCCATTCCTGTCCTGAACAGCTGAGTTTGGTTATACATGGCAGTGAAAGGAGCATGTTTAATTTTCATACATCCCCTGGTTCAACAAATCATATTGCTGCCTTGTAAGCAGGGTATCTATACAGTGATATCCATGGCATGCACGCCAGCCAGAAGATTTATGGGGAGAACACAAGCATTTCCTTGCTCTATCTTGACAAGTCTTGTTATTTCTCTCAGTCACAACGAGTAAACTATAAAATCTTGATTCATTCGTTATTCACACCCCAACTCTGAGTTATATGTACAATTTTTACAGGCAAAACAATGAACAATGCTAGTTCTTCCATAAATAACTTGGAATGTCTGCTGCTAAATGGCATCCTTCGCACAGATCTGTGTCATGCTTCGTGGCACCACATCCATCAGAGATCATGCTGCTGAAGTGAATGTAGGCTATCTAAATATACCTGGATATTCTAGGGACTATTTGTTCTTTTTCTATCCCTGTCAAAACAAAATGAGGAGAGTGATATGTAGCTTCCAAAGAAGTAAGGTTACTGAATTGTAAATGGATTTTGCAGGGGTCTTTAAAAGCCTCTAAGCTAGTAAAATGGCTTAGTAGGAACTTTAATTACTTAGCAGCTGTGGCAAATGTTCTCCTTTCCCCAGTTACCCACAGCACCTTTCTGCAAACACTATAAAACACTCTGGCAGACTACAACCAGAAGGAGCTGTATCTGAGACAAAGCACTCAGAGAGTTAATTTTTTTTCCCAGGAATTCCCCAAACCTTCTCTGCTGCCACCCACAGTGAGTGACAGTAACTCAAGATAAATCATGCAGGCAAGTGCTCTGAGATTTTTGTTTTGCAGACTAGCATTTTTTTGGAGGGAAAGAAAGCACTGTCTCTTTACCTATCTGGAAAAAAATCTACCACAGTTTGTTGGGAAGCACTTGGACATCTGTTTGAAAGTCACTGTGGAAATGCTAAAATTGCTAGATGTTAAGTGTCTGCTCTCCCTCTTTTCCTTCCATTGTCATTTCTTAATTCCTTTGGAGATAAGGACATCGTGGCTGTGGTTCCCTCATGACAGCGTTGTATAAAACTGTAGCATGGCATTAAATGTATTGTGGTATGTGAAATAACAGGGCTGTCTGACCACACAGAATGGTGTTACTCAGTTTTTAAGACGGCTCTGTCTGAAGCCACCCAGGTTATTCCTGTTCCTAGGCTGTTACCTTGGCGTGCTTGCCCTGCTACCTGGGTAGCTTTTACTGGTTCCTGATGCAGTACAGTGAGTCATTTCGCACAGTTCGTGCCTAACAGAAACACTAGCAGAAGTCCAGTAAACTGGGGCCCACAGAGAATGAAAAGTGGTTTGATTTAGATATATGTGTGGAGTCTGGCATTTAAAATACACCCCCAGCAGAAGATTCTGGTCTGACTCAACTATATCAGGCCATTTAAGGAGTTAGGGACAAGAAAATCTGATGTTATTTTCTGTCTTATGAAATACTGACCATATATACCTCCAAAACTTGGTCTCGGTCTGTGCATGCTTAAACAATTTAAGTGCATATTTCCTCCTTCAGGGTCTGTCTTGTAACCTCAAGACAATGCTTCACTAGCAGTTACTGGAACAAGACTTGTGACTTCCTTCTAGCTTTTCACGGCAGTGGGAGTGAACACAGGTAGATGTTTTTACTGTAGGTAGACTTCCACTTTTGCTTCCACTTTTGGTTCTTTTTTTTTTTTTTTTTTTTTTAAAAAGCCCTTGCCCTCAGATTTAATCCTGGTTATAACATGCATTTTCACAGGTATGAGATTGTGTATGGGTATGATTGTGTACCTGCTCCCTTAGAAAGCCTTGCTATCTATTTGGAAAATATGAGAAGTTTCTTGCTATATGTATTGCTTTGTATGTCAAGTGTACATGGGATACAAGAAAATAACCTGAAAGAAATAGAAAACCTAGCATGGGGATGTTGCGTATATCTAGAGATGTGAGTACATACCCCATCTTCAGCAATGGGGCTACTTCAAAACAGTAGGGGGCAGAATAATTATGATTATTCAGGGACGTATTGTCTTTCTGTTAATTTATTCAGTAATCCTTCATCAGTATCTGACAGTATGATGCTTTCTTGGCTTATGGAGAGCTGGGTATGGTGCTGATAAAAGCGCCATGGGTGCCTGGGCTGGGAACAGCGTTCCTGTGGAAGGGAAGCTGGTGTGACACCTCTGCAGCTCCTCATGCGCCACTGCCATCACTGTCAGAGGTTTCTGTGTTGTGCTTGACCAGGTGCATCCAGGCTGTTCATCAGAGGGGCAATGGGGGAGGTGCTTGCCAAGAGAAGAAAGGTGCATCCTGAAGGATGATGGAGACTAGCTTTGCTCTGGATCAAATACGAGATCGGGCTGTGAGGTGGGAGGGTATGTGCAGAGTGAAATATGTGTGATACAAACAGGAGATGGCAGAGCTGGAAGAAGGTTTGTGATCTTGATTCCTCTGGCTTTCCTGCTTATTCCCACTGAAGTTCCCCCCTTCTCTCTTTCCTCCTCTGCTTCCATTGCAACAAAGAGTGTACCCACTCCTCACAAATGGCTGGAGCAGGGGGTTCTGCCAGTAAGAGTCAGTACAGCAGGGTGGAAAACAGAGTTTTCCTCCCTGGGAAGGGCTGGAAGAAATCCATGTTTGAGTTCCCCCCTGAAATTTTCAGTTTCTCTGTGGAATAAGATTAAGCACAATATTTATGTAAAAAATGAAAATATTTCAAATCGGAATATGGTTTTACTGGAATATGAACATTTTCAAAAAAAAAAAGATGAAAATGTTCAAGGTCAAAAACTGTTTTCTGTATTGGAAAAACCAATAATGAATGGAAATTTTTTACTGATCCTAATAATTAAGATACTTTAACAAAGCCCAAGACAAAAGTTGCTAATTTTAACAAGCGAGTTTTATCTTATAAGCTCTCCAATTTATTTATAAACACAAGGGAGCAAAAGTAGATCACATACAGTCTAAAAGTGTGCACAATTCTTAAAAATGACAAATAAGCCAAACAAAAAAAAATTGCCTTCCAACACTGAGAAGTAACCAAATACCAGAAAACCTAGGTCTTGAAAAGAAATTAAGCCTTCTGGTTACATGGTTTTTGCCAAGATTTTCTGCATCAAGGAGGAAGATAATGTGCTATACCTTGCCTGACAAAACTGCAGTTTATGTGCAAGCTTTAATTATTTGTTTGCTGAAACTTTGTCCCAGAATTTCAAAAGCAGCCTGCCGTGTTAGGTGCTTCTGTTCTTGTTATCCAATTTAGGACACTCCAAGGAGGTTCAAGATGACATAATGCTTGTGGTCAGATGCTTGTAGTCATCTCTCTAAATCTTGGTTTTCCTTTCCATGAATGAGGAAAGTTTTTTCTTCTTCTGTTTTGCAGGGAGTATCTTTTCGAATCAGTTGAGTTACCAGTTTTCTTCATGGTATGTGTTTTATCAGAGTAGATAGAAGGAAGAAATTTTTTATGATGAGGGTGTTGAAACATTGGCACAGGTTGCTCAGAGAGGGGGCAGATGCCCCCTCCCTGGAAACATTCCAGGTCAGGCTGAACGGGACTCTGAGAAACCTGATCTCGCTGAAGATGTCCCCGCTCATTGCGGGGGGGATTGAACTAGATGGCCTTTAAAGGTCCCTTCCAACCCTAACCATTCTGTAACTCTGTGATTCTATCCAAGGTTTTACCATTCTCCTGTATACTGCTGAGGTTTAGCATAGCTGCTCAGTGGAGTTGCCATATAAAAAAGGTGTGTAGACAGCTGCACTACAACTCATGTTCTTTAAACTCCTCAAACCAAACTGTACGGTATTGCATTCAGCTTTCTGTTACTGAGCTGAGAGAGGTTTATAAATTTGACCAAAATCATTAATGATCACTATCTTTTGATGACTTTAATGTGAATTTAATGATCTTGGGCTGATTATTTATAGACTGTCTGTGGTAGAGATGAAAACTGAACTTAGACCCCTGTGAGTCAGAACTGTAACAATGAGATCATTTTCCTTTCAGATGTGAAAGTGTGAAACTCATTCAATTAATAACAAGAGAATAACACAGCCAGAGGGAGAAAGAGGTGTTTATTGGCTTGCATTTGAATCTTGCAGGACTATAAAAAATTCCAAGTAGTTTTAACAAGTTTCATATCCCAAGTGGTGGGAGTGGGCTGTGGAGAGATGGATAAACTCTTATATAGAAGGTGGCAGATTTGTTCTGGCAACAGGGAGGACCAGAATTTGGTGATCATGGCCAAGGGCTCAAGCACACGTCTTTGACTAGATTTAACCACCAAAAACATGGGATGCTTTCTCTTTTGCTGTTCCTACTGAGCAATGGTATAGTGAGTCCACTTCCCTCTTATAGCTGGTAATTCAAAACATAGAGATAGTGACAGACAACAAAGATATCTGACGGACTTGAGGCTCTTCACTCCTGCCATCAGACTGACTCAGGTTCTGGCTGGATCGATGGGCCGAGGCCAACTGTATGAGGTTCAACAAGGCCAAGTGCCGGGTCCTGCACTTTGNTCATGTGGATCCCCCAGCACTTCCCATAGTTTCTCTCAGCAGCCAGACAGAAGCTATGGCGCTGTGCTAGGAAAATGCAAAGGATAGGTCATGTAAAATTCTTCGCCACCAGAAACAGTCATCTGAAATGGTCATCAACAGTTGTTCCTGGATTTTCACCATCATTTGTACTCTGCGGTAGTGGAGGTTATGGGAGAGTGATGATGTGCTCGAGTATAAATCATGTCTCAGTCCTTCAGGGGGAGATTTTGAGGAGGGGGAGTGATGCATTTTAGACAGACAAGAGTGTTTTGTTTTGCTTTGTTTGTAGTGGGAACTGCGCATTTAACTTTGTCTCAACTCTGCTCATACTGACTTGGCTCTGAGCACTATGACCCACCCAGGTCCTAGCCAGAGAGCAAACATCCAAGCAAGCAGCACGTTTGTAACACTTACTTTACTTTAGCACGTCCTGCTGCTGTTAAGAAGTTTGGAGAACAGCTTGGACAATTCTTGCTTGTGCCATGCTGTGGGACTTGCTAGTGAACCGACCCTTTGGTTGTGCAAGGAACAGCCCAGCTGTGGTTACAGCTGTGTCAAACTCACGGTTGTTAGGGTGTCTGTCTTACCTGTGGTGTCTGTCACAGCCCTCTCCCCGCTCCTCTTTCTTTGCTTTCAAAGCTATATGAGAACTTCCCTATCACATTCAAAGATGTGAGAATAAGGAGAGTTTTGAGAAGGGTCTTGAAAATGGCTGAGGTGCCACTTCTCTCCTTCGTGGCTATTGCATCGAGGAATTTTGAATGAATTGCTCTATCCAGAATGCCTCCGAGTATCGATAGTAACTCCCACAGCCCCTCTTAGCACGCGATTTAGAGAGGGAAGGCCAGAGTGCAATTCGGACTCTTTCTGCACATGCTGAGGTTTATATAAATTGTGCAGCACTTTTTATACTAACTTCATTTACAAACACAAATGCACACACAAAAAATACTGAATAGTCCCTCTCCAAGGTAATGCTTAATGTCATATGCGCACAGATTTGGAGGACAAGCATAGGAAAAAGAGTAGCTTGAGCTGTTATTATATGAATGTGAACTTTTCAATACTGTCCAGAGTCTAGAACAGAGGGGTTTTTAACTCAGGTGGAAGCAGGCATAAAATCTGAAGACTGTACATTGTTAATATAAAGCAAATCAGGACAGTGGAAGGTAATTTAATCTCTGTTATTTCTTTAATTTTATTTTTCTCTCTCTTTTTAAATCATGAATGCATGTAAGCATCCAAAAACTGATTGAAATGCAGCTCATGAAATCCTCACATTTATATGCCAAGCAGGCATTTCCCCAGGTAGGCAGCTCTAATGTGATTGCCCTGAGGTGGAAGGGCCACCCACAATGTGGGAAGAGTAATTTATCTCTCTGCCAGCTCAGTCTTTGCCCTCTGCTCAGACTGCCAGCACGGGTGGCAGTGAGTGCCAGCTGGGATGCCAGTGATGGAATAGGGGCATTTGCTCGCTGCCGGCTACAAACAGGCTTCCTCCCACCCTCCAGCAGAGGAAACCCTGAGCTCATATAGGTTTTGCTGCGTAGTGTGAGGGGCTGTGCTCTCGAGGCATTTTGTGTGCTGCTTCAGTGCTAGTTAGCATCTGTTGCCAGTTCTAGTCTGGCCTATGTTTCAGGTCGGGCTTTGGGATTGAGCTCAAGAACAGCTGTCTTGGTGAGGCACACGGTTCCCATATTCAGGGATGTGGAAACAGGAAAAGGGCAGCTCTCAGTAGTGGTGGGAGCCCATTTCTTGTCAGCCATACTTGGTTAAGGAAGACTGCTAGTCTTAGGCTTAAGTTGGGGTTTAGGGCTAAGAAAAGTAAACACGTTGGGGCCCAGGTTTTTCCAAGATTCTCAAAGGCTCAGAGAGATAAGAGGGCAGGAGCTGGCAGGGGCTTGTGTGTGTTAGTTTTGTGTCTGGTCCCTGTGCCCTGGAAGGTTCTGGTTTTGGTTTCGGGTATGGCTTTGTGCTGGGGAAAGAGAAGCCTCCATGACTCAGGGCGGCCCAGGGGACTTCACAATGCGCAAAACAGCAGCTACAACCGTTATGCACCGGTACCAGTACACCCAAGCTGCGGTCAGAAGGGATGACGTCTGCAAAAATATTCATTGCATTACTGTAGCATCCTTCAACATTTAAACTTTTATTTTATAAAAATTCACGTTTTCTAACAAGCTCTAGTAGCTATTGCTAATCAGTGACCCAAACCCAGAACTTTTGTTCTGGATCTTTCTAGATTTGTTTTCATACTGAATAGGAAACAAACAGAACATCCTGGGAAATGAATTGATTCAGATCAGATGGGTATATTTTGGTCTTCTTGTATGTTTCTTGCTACTTGATCTTCTAAAAATATATGAAATATAAACTTTCTTCTCTATAGAGAGAGGGATCCTTCCATTCTCTAAAACTGTTGGGACAGAATATATTGCTCTCCTGAAACCCCCTCCTGCCCCTTTTCTTCCCAAGGAGAAAATTCATCAAAATCAGCCTGGATCTATGAGCTGTATTAGCTTTGATCAAAGCATACTTTCTGACAGAAAAAAAATACTCTGTCAGAGTGTTGCTGTGTTAGGTATGTATCTGAGTGTGCATAGACTCATATTAGCTAGGTTTTCAAACTCTAAGGGGATTAAGAGCTCAAACTCATTGAAATTCAGGAGGAATGAGACATTTTGCTTCCTTGGAGATGCAGACCCTAGAGATTTAGATCCCCAGGGGATGCAACCAGGGGAACAGGCAGCTATTAACTTTGACAAGAGCTCTCCATCACTTTTTCTAGGAAAATACTCTGCAGAAAAGAGTGTTGTTAGTTCTGGATTGAGGAGGCAGGTGAGGACATTTAGGTGCTATTTATGTTTCCTTTTGGGCAACATGCAGGTGCATTTCTGTGATTTTATCAGTGGTTTAATGTTACTGTTGACACTGGCAGCATGGTTAAATCTGTAACAGGGATTACATCTATATCTATCTTCTGTATGTGTATCCCCTCCCACACAGTTTTCAGCTTCAGATCCTCGTATTGAATTTAAATGCACTAAAAATACATTTGTTTTCCTTAGTTGCCTGCTGCAGCTTCCCCTGAGCTTTACAGGCCACTGCTGAAGTCACATGTTGGTTCAACATGGAGCCTTTGCAAACACTGCTCTACAAGAATAGTCATATGGAGTAACACCAAAGGTCTGGTCTTGTGGTTAGAAAACCATCGAGATGACAAAGAGCCTTCCTCTGGTTTAACTTTTGAGCTTCTGGCAGGTGGTAATTTAGTGCTTTACTGAGCCAGACTTTCCACCTGTATCACCACATTTGCTAGTCACCGACGGACCTAATCTTCGTTAGTTTGTCCAAACCATTTTGGAGCCTTTTTAGGCTTTTGCTCTCTGTACCATTCTCTGGCAAGTTCCACGATGGATGGTGAGTTTTGTTAATATTGTGCACAAGAGTTTTACTTCTACCCTTCTGGGAGCCTTAAGGTTAATTTGTTGTGCAGGCAGAGGTGTCCTCCCAGCAGCACCATAGGTCCAGGGGAATCTGAAGGTGCAGAAATGCCCTCTCTGCAGCACGGGAGCATCACAGCTTTGTGTCTGCAGCAAAGACTTCTCTCCCACGGCCTCCTCCATCATTTGTTCACCCTTCAGTTTCAGCAGCTGGTGGGTAAAGGTATGCTATAAGTATGCAGCAGGATCTAACTGCCAGCTCCCTCTGTAGCAAAAATACATAGAAACTGCCCAGCCTGTCCCTCCCCGATGCGGGTGATGAAAGCTAGCCTGGGAACGCTGCCCACCTTTAGCTCTGCACCCCACAGGCAGGTGCCGGGAAGGGAGACTCTGTAGAATTATTTCTAGGGAACACTTACTTCTTCCAAAACCTTAGCAAATACTGATAAAACACATGGATGAATTAGGGAGCCAAAAATCTTCACTCTTGCCCAGTCTGCCGCTGCCTCCTGGCTCTGTACTTGCTTTCTGTGTCTCGGGCCCGTTCTCGAGGGAGCAGCGGTTGCCTTCCCGCAGCCCAGCCGGGCACTGCGGGACACGGAGCATCCCACAGAGTTACGGGGGACCCTCGCAGTCAGCATGGCCAAGAGGCACTGCTGTAGCAGGAACGGCCTCCAGCCATGAGGAGGCCCCGAGGGGTTGGCAGCACCATCTGCTCCTCCTGCAGCCAGCTCTGGGACAGCAGCAGCTCTGCTGGAGCCCTGGGTGCGGGGACAGGGTGCGGGGACAGGGGGACAGGCTACCAGGGCGCCGGCGGCTGCACCCATCTCACCAGCACCCATGCAGCGTGCCGCCAGCACCGGCGTCGCGGGCCTCTGGCAGGGAGAAAGCACGGCGTCTGTCGCGTTTCAAAGCATTGCAATGGAGAACCCTTTGACTGATTAAATTCTTAGACGTTTCTTTAAGGCAGGCTGTTAATTAAAAACCAGAAAACTCTATTGACACATCCTTAAAGGGCAAGTGCCTTGCCTCAGGTCAAGTTTAAACAGCTAAGCCACGTTGTCAACATCTCCTTGATTGGAAGCTGAGTATTGCCACTGATGAACTTCCTTTTGAGCAGCCATTTGTCTGGGGAAGAACTTCCCAGAGTGGCTGTTTTTTTAACCCTATAATTTATTGGATGATATATATTTTAAATTAGTGCAAACACCTTTTATGTGCAGAAAACCAAAACAAGCAATGAAAAAAGCTACTTTGTTAACTTTTTCCATGTGTTGGTGGTTAAACACACTTTTTGGTTAAGAATTACCTGCCAAATATAAAAGGTGCTTTCAGAAATTCACGCAGTTTAAGAATTAAATGATCAGGCCAGCTCATGAAAATAACATTTTGACTTCTGCATTTTTAGTATGCAATCTTGTGTATTTTTTGCTATCATAAATGTGATTGTTTCCTTTAAAACAGTAACATTCATGTTTACTCTTTGTTGCTAATGTTAGATTTTCTTCCTTTGTAGTTTCTCAAGATTACCAAAGCTAAAATAAACTTCTTTTAGCTCTCAAAAATGGAGGACTGGCTTAGAGAATTAGATAGAGTTCAGAAAGAAAACAACTTTCTACTTTACCTTATCTCTGACTTGTGTGTTTGGACAGCACAAATAGTACTAACAGCAGAACCTATGAGAATTACACTGATTCCTCCAAATCTTATATCAGAAATGAGTCCCACAGCTCCCTGCAAAGTAATTGGTCTAATTAGGTGGTAGGAAGGAGCTTCTTTAAATTCCTCAGAAATTAAGACGTGTCATCCTCTTAACATCTTAGCGTCTGTTACTGCCTCTTGCACATTTCTCCACTACCTCAGTCTGAAGGATACTTTCCTGGAACTTTCAGAGAGGGAAAAAAAAAAAAAAACAACAAAACAAAAAAACACAAAACCACAACCAAAACCAAGCCCTTGAAACAGAGAAGAAATTGGCTCTTTCTTCAGTGGGATGAAGCATGTAAGGCATTTCACCCCCTCCTTATTTCTCAGTTTGGTGCACGTTTGCCTGGGTGAGTACAATAATCACTTTGTTAAGTAAAAATATAGGAGGGTAAAAGTATAATGTTAAATCCTATAGTAATCCTTACTGATGTGGTAATGTTGTCCTGAAATATTTTCCTTGGCAACTGATCCCTGTGCAAATGTTACCCTCTGTGTTTCTATATTTCAAGTTTTGTTTCAAATGGGCTATTTTGAATCTCTAACAGTCAGTCAGTAGAATGACAACTAATTTGTTGTTTCTTGTTTTTTTTTAACTTTGTTTGCTGTTGTCTGGCAGCAAGTAAGTAACTATTTAATTATGGCTTAATTGCTCATGCAGTAGGCATAATTTTAAGGCAGAATGTGCTTAGAATACTGGGTAAGGCACCGAGGCACTGGGAAAGTTTCAGACATGCATGTGCAGAGTAGGGGAGAGGTATATAATCATTGCAAGCTGGAAAGGTTAATTTTGCAATGAAGCTGTCTGGAAATGATTGGGATTTTTTTGAGAGATCCTGCTACTTGATTTGTTTCCGTCGGGGGTTTTTTCCATATACTCTCTTTCTCTATTTGTTGCCATATGAATACTGGCACAGTGGCATGTAGAAGTAATTTTATTAAAAATATCTGTACAGATAAGTTCTGAAAGTCCATTGCAGCAACTGGGTATGTTACGCACTCAGAGTATTCCCAAAACAGCTCATGTTTACTGAGAGTCAGGTAACAAAGCCAGATAATTGCCACCTACAAAATGCTTTTCTTTGGCTTCTGTTTTGTTTTAATTGCAGTTCAGGCAAATTATGCTCCCTATTTCTTTGATAATGGAGCCAGAAGCACAAACGGGAACATGGCACTTCTCAGCCTTTCGGAGGACACACCTGTTGGTCAGTATTAAAATTACTATGTTTAAATTGTGAAACTGGAGCTGCTTGCTTCTTTGATTAGCTACATACATTTTGTTGTAGGTTGCTGTTATACACTGTGGTCTTACGTGTTTTTCTCTCAAGCTTTTAATTGGCCTCAATTTAAAATGACATGTTTGAATTGTAGCTGTAATTTAAAACATGCGTTTTATCTCCCCTTTTCTTGGTCCACCAATCTATTCACAGCATCAGAGCACAGACCTTTGGGGCCAAAAATAAACTCATGGCAGTGAGAGACTTCATACCGTTTCTGTAAATGCTTATGAAAAGAAAGCCTAGTTGCTAGTAGTTTTATCAGCCTTGGTAAAAGCACGCTGTACACCGAAAAGTAACAGAGCCATGATTTTCTTTAAAGAGTTATCACATTTTTCATGTTTACAATAAAATGGTAGAAAATGTTTCTACTTGGAGTGAAAATTGCTTTGTCTAAATAACTGATGTTTTTTAAAAAGGTTTAGTTTGGTTTTATTGAAAATTCAAAAATCGTTATGTTTTTCAGCTTTCAGCATTTTGAAGTCTGTTTATGATTCTTTTAACTGTAATTGCATTAAGAAAAAATAAATAGGAATAAAAAAGTGATTTATAATCAATAATTTCCATGGGGGAAGAATAATTTCCTAACATTTAAAAAAAACGTATGTTGAATATATTACAGTTATGAACACCACCTTTTCTTCAAACATCGCACCGACGTTTTGTTTAGGATTTGCTCCGGTTTGTCTGTCGCTTTTACAGGCTGAATCAGAAAAACATTTAGCTATTGCATATTAAGTACCAGAGCACCCATTTATTAGCTGCCTCGTGCATAGAGAGATGGCTGTGTGGAGGGGTGCACCCAAACCCCTCCCTTCCCTTCCCAGGGCTTAGGCAGCTGGGGGAGGCGAGGGTGAAGGAAGGATCCGGCGGGCACAGCCTTCTCTGCAAGACGGACGCTGCCCCCTTTGCCTTCCTAAACACGGCCATGGTCACTCACTGCTGTGGGAAGCAGCTGCCTGGGGTTTGCTCCAGGTCTCCATTTCTGGCCCAACGGTGTTAATGCCAGCCACGATCCACACCAGGCATGCTAAGGGGTGGGGAGGGGGCGACTGGGAAGCAGTGATTTTGCCTTTGCCTGCTTAACCAGAGAAGAGGAGGGGGAGAAGGCAGCACGTAACATAGAAGTGACACATCTAGCTGATGAACTTAAAAAGAGCTTGCTTATGATGCAGCAGGGATTTGCTATAAGCTCGGGCAAGCTTAAGTGGAGACCTCAGCTGAAGGCCAACAGTAATTTACTGGCACTTGCAAAAGCCAGAGGCAGACCAAGGAGCTGTGATTTTTGCCCGGATTCATGTGGAAACCACGCTTGCTCATCCCGGGCAATCTAGACAGCTCTGCTGATTGTTAGAGTAAGATTAGCCAGTGGAATCATTTGTCTATTAGTGTAGATGAGGCTTGTAATGCCAGATAGCCACAGAATGGGACCCCAGCTCTGTTTGTTTGGGGTGGTATTTGCCAACTCCACCACTCAAAACTGCAGGCCGTACAATTCACTCGCTTGCCCTCAGACTCCCAACCCCTGGTGCGGTGCCGGCTCGCAGGCGTTTACAGAGCATCAGCCTCCCCCTGCCGCCGCTGGGAGCCTCCAGCCACCTGCGTGGGGACGGGGAGCTAAGGGTGGCTCAGAGCCTCAACACAGTCAAAAATGTCCTTCCTACCAGGACCGCAGCGCCACACAGCCTCTCAGATGACAGCACTCCCTGCAGCAGCAAAGTACAGCAGTAATTTTCCAGTTCTGGGACCCGATGCATTTGATCTGGGCAAAAAAAGGAGAATGTGCATGCCTCGACAGCAAAACAGCAGTGTGAGGGATGAGAGCCTGTTAGTATTCCTGTAACTAGCCTGAGTAAGAACAGTGACAAATATGTGATAGGCTTTTGCATGTGCTTTTGTAACATTTGCAATCAGACTAGGTATGTAGAGGTCCCTGCAGAGTTTGTACTTTGGTTGCAGCAGTAACAAAGCTCAAGCTGCTCCATCTTTAGAGCTGCTGCTTCATCCAGAATGTGTTTACCTTGGCTGGCTTGTACTTCTAATTAATAAATGTGTATAAATGTGCTTTAAAAGACAAGAGAGAAGCAGCTTCGGGCTTAAAGCTCCAAAAGTGCCCCCAAAAGCATTTCTCTGAGGTGAAAGGCTAGGAGGTGGTGATTTTAGGCTTTTGCAAAGGGCCTAGAGAAACCCTTGGGAAAGGGAGGTAAGAGTTTACTTTTGAGAAGTCCAACTGTTGTAGCTTTGCCACGCAACTGCCAGTGCTTCTTTGGGCTAATTCCCAGAACACCTTGACTAAAGGCTGGAAGTACTGCAGGGTCCTCTGTTCCGAAAGCACCTTGGGAAGTTCCCTTGGGACGTGGCTGCTTGGGGTTTGCTCAATGCAAACTGCTGCTCCTACCTGCCACCCACGTCAGCACAGCCACTCCTCAGGGATGATTTGGCAGAGAGGCTCCCGGAGGAGGACACAAATGACACCGGCGCCTCGGTGCCAGGTGTGCGTTCAGCTTTGCACAGGGTGAGAGGACCGCTGTTTACATCAGACCACAGTGGGAGCTTCATGCCAGAGCCCAATGAGGGCTCACACACTGCCCGTGCTAAATGGCTGCCAGGCTGGCCCTTTTCTGCGGCTCCAGTGAGGGGGTCTCACACCACAGAGGAGGCTATTACTCTTCATCCCTCCAGAAGAAGGAGGAGTCTGGTCTCCCACGTTCGTGTGCAGCCCCGAGCATCCACGCTCCAGTAGTCACCCTGCAGTTTGAGCGGGATGATCAGTGACAAAACAGGGGAATTAAAATTTCCATATGTTTGATTCTGGATGGCTTCACTCAGGGTTAGGTGCTGCAAAAATGGGCAGGTTGCCAGTAAGTCTTCCTTCTGCTTACATAAAATTTGGAGTCATAGGCAGGAAGCTTTTCTTGGCAGCAGCCAGTGTCTGATCCGAGCAATGCTATGGACAGCAGCTTTAATAGACCTCCAGGAACTGTACAGCCTTTGGCCCCACTGAGATTACAAGCAGTTGGAAAAGTGATGTGTTAGCTATATTCCCAGCCATCTGTAGGCAAGGGACATGCAACATCTTGGAGCGCCAAAAGGAGACAATGGATTCTCTATGTGACTGTAGAAAGAGAAATTGCAGTGCTGTAGCTGCATGAACCCATCAGATTCAAGAAAATCACATTATCGTGCTCATATCACCCTTAACTTGACATTCTTTTCCCTTGTGCAATTGTGCTTACTTACAGATAGTTGTGATCCACCAAATTGCATATATTGTGACATAAGTTATTATAAAAACAGCAAATGCTATTTCTGTGTGAAAGCTTGAAAGTGTCCACAGATTCCCAGATCCCATTATTGCTGAAGAGCATGAGACCCCTCAAGGTAAGAAGGGCCAGAACAGCAGCCCCTTCCAGTGCCAGATTTAAGAAGAATGGGAAAATTTATGGAATCGCAGTTGCAGTTTGTGTGGCTGTTTGGCAGGGCAGGTGGGTGATTAGCTCTTAGCAAAGAGTTGCCAGTGTACATACAAAATGTATGTGTGCTCCCAATCAAGGTCTTAAGGCATGTGTGGGATGCTATTTCAGGTTGTTTGTTTCATCTTACCTCATTAATCCCTGTAAGCCCTCATAGTGGGGACAGAGTGGGACTGAGAACAGCTGCAGAGCAAGGGATTGAAGCATACTCAGAAGGCGTAATTTCATTACTCCCTCAAAGATTTGCATCATCAGTGCTCTGGAGATCTTTGCATGCCTCTCATCCTTGCATTTTTCCTTTCTGTTTTTCCCCATGACCCCAGGTATGCACTCCCCACCCTGCCCTGCCGTTAAAAGCCGGCTTGCAGTCGCAATTGATCTTTGATCAAAGCTACAGCTGCCCGCTACCTACTGCTGGCTAACTGACCACTTCGGGTCCCTCCATCCTTCAAGCTTTTCCTGTTGTTCCTGCATGCTCCTGGTCTCATTTCTTCCCATCATTCACAGCTGGCTGTGGAAAGCTCTCTTGTCCTCTCTGATTGGTGTCCATTGTTCCTTCTCTGTTTCTGTCATCCTGCTGCTCCCCAAAATGATGAGACTGGCTGCTAATGTGTTTCCTGGTCCATCCTTCAGTGCTCAGCAATCCCACCCTGGCATTCTGCTGTCTCTCTGTCTGTGTTTCTGTATTTCATCCAGCACAGACATAGTAGCTGAACCCACAAGGAATTTTTTCCACCCATGATTTATTTCCATCCCTGCTTGTCACAAAAAAATATCTGAGTGAAA
>VZTL01015640.1:12044-29667 GCA_013400535.1 Scopus umbretta
CCCCGAAGATTTAAACTAAAAGATTTGGCGTGGTAAATAACTGATTAATACTACATGATGCATATTCTGTTATATTTTCCTTTCTAGAGGCTTCCACAATGTCTGACAAAATCAGAGGTTTACAGTTTTCTTGAAGGCTGAATGAGGACCTGTTTACATGAAAATAGGAAGGAAATCTGTCGTCTTTGAGGACAGGAGAATAGTAGTGGCATAAAATCATTCTGGAGGAGTATTCAATGACATTCCTCACTGCTGAACTTTGACACTTCAGCACAGTTTCCAAAGAAGCAGCAAATTAATAGAAAAGACAAAAATCCATTTCTTGTGTTTGCCTTTCTGGAGAGGAACATGTAGTTTGCTTCTGTACCATGTTCCTTCCTCAGCCTTGTAGCTTTGCATGTTTGAAGTTGTCTAATGCTTTCTCTATCTCTCACCTTCTCTTAACTGGGAGGTTTGCCACCATAACAATTGAGTAAATCCTTCCAAATCTACAGAAGGTCTAAAGGTGATAATAAAGAGAAAAAAAGGTTTTATCCACTATTTAGGGATTCCTCTGTCAAGATAAAAGAGTAAAAGAGGTGTTGAAGAAAAAAGAAGAAAAAGAGCATCTACTAAAAGATTCTGCTGTTACTTCTTATGAAATGACCTCCATGAAGTAACTTTAGAAATCAAAGGTAGCACTAGCAACAGAAAGGTAACTGGTTTTTGTGCTAGAATGAAAGACTAATGCAGAGGTTAGTTACTGTGTTCCTGTCCCTGTTTCTTTGATGGGTGAGAGGAATTTTAAGAAATCTCCTGGAGATTTCCGATATGAGAGTATTCTTGTGATGCTCTCCTTAAAATACTTGTACACTTTTACATTTTTGCAATAGCGATTCATTGCATTTTTAATGGGACACGTGGAGTTCTTATAATACATCAGTGTGATAATACCAGATCAAGTTCATGTATTTTTAAGAAGTCCCTGCTGTGATTAATGGGGAGTTCTGTTTAAAAGCCAAAGTTATTATATGGTCTGAGATACTGAAACGACTACCTACATTAATATTTCATAGAAGTTATTACTTATTTCTAAAACAAAAATTGAAAAAGCCTATTCACCTAGAAGGGTTTGTTAGATATATTTCCAACATCACAAAAATAGACAAAACTGCTTAATACAATTGTGCGAAACATTTGCCAGATGAAAGTAATAGTCACTTTTTTGAATTAATTATGTATCTTGGTTGTGTCTGGAATTAAAATGGTTGATTATAGAGTGCTCAGATTAAGACATTACTTATTTTGCATAAATTGCAGTGACAGGTTTCATATGGTCCTGACAAGACATCTTCAAAACTAATATAGATCTATCCTTGTCTAATACACATGGCACCTGTATTTTGACATGGCTTAGTTGGCTTTCCTTCCCGTAGTTTTAAGTACTATGTCGATATAATGAAAGCACCACAATTTTTGGGGAAAGTTGCCATTTAAAAATTGAAAATGGGTTTCACAGGAATTCGGTAAACTGTAGATGATAATGAATAATAAATGAACAGAGGATATGCTTGGGAGAATGTATCTCAGCAAGACATAAAGTCTTACTGCACTTCAAAAGATTTATGACTGGATTGCTATTTCAGTCTAACACATAGGCAATTTAAATAATGAAATATTTAAAGGTAAATAACAATAAATATATAAAACTGACCCTTTATGTAATGTTCTGTACTTAAAAGATGCAATTTTATGAAACTTTCTTTGCTCCAATGAATTAGAAGAAAGCCAAAAGGATGACAGGTCCAGAACATTATCTAAGTGATATTCATTAAGTTTGGGTCTCCTGTCACTATTCCATTAGTGGCAAAGAAAACAACTATAAAGAATCCAAAGATGTGAGAAACTTTCCTATTTGATCCTTGAATACCTATATTAGCTCTCTTGTGGCCAAGAGGGAAGACACAGATGAGAAGTATGCATGCTGTGTTCTGTGAATAAGATTTCTCTCAAGAGTAAGAAGAAGTAGCAGCTTATTGTCTGGGCTTCTTGCTTTTTTATTAAAACATACCTTTCAACGTAACTGGGATTTAGGGCAAAACTCAAGGGAAAGATATTAAGTAAACTGTGTGCTTCCAGAAAGAAAATGACAGAACATGTATTCCTACTGCTGTTTACTTCTTGCACACTATTTTTCATCAATAGATCTAAACGGACTTTAAAAATTCATATTTTTGTCCCTGCCTTATACAGAAGAAGCTCAAGAGCAAGAAGACAGAAATGGTGTATGTAGATCATCCTGCAGGCTAGCAGTAGGGCTGAGAGTACAACCTACTCTTTCTGACTTCATGCAACTCAATTGTAGTGTTTTCTTGTAACCAGCTTCCTGCTACCTTGTGTGACATGGTATCTGGCAGGAAGGCTGGCCCTTTTAAAAAGTCATTGCGCAAAGGTATTACATTTAATTTTTGATGTCTGGTTCTAGTAGTCTAGTCAAAAAGCTGTAGCCAGTCTCTGAAAAGCTGTAGCAGTAAATTTCTTCATATCTCAGGGAAGGAGGCTTTTGACTTGTTTGCCCTTGGCTAATGTAAGCAGAGACTGGGATTACAAACCGCTGGGCTGGCACAAGTGTGACGGCCTGTGTTGACGGATGTACCCTGTGGTTGTGGCAGCCTTGGAATTAGCACTTCTGGCCATCAGCACCACAGCAGGAGGCTATGATGAACAAGGGAAAGAAATAAAAGGGCAGAAAATTAGACAGAGGCAGAAGAATAAAAGCACTCACTTGGTCTCAATCCTAATTGAAACAGTAATATTTTGCCTTCTCTCTTTGATATATCAGCCTGTGTGTACTGAAGAAAATCACATTTAACAAACTGAACTGCAAGATTATTTGTGATAGAAGTGAAAGTGATCCGATTTAAAGTCCCTGTAACCTGTACAATATGGCTGATTTCCACGAGATTGCATGAGACTCTGCGCAGAAATAAACTCTCCTAATAGTGCCAAGAAATCTGTGCTGCAATACATACTGATGCCTGAGTGTCATGACAAGGGCTAGCAGTGTTTCTTCAATTGATCTAATTGGGGTTCACTCTTATGAAAAGTAAAGGGCAAGCCTCAGTTTGTTGAATTAGTACAAAAATCTGCATTTCCATGTATAGTCGCTGAGAATAGTACTAGCAATGAGATTTTCAGGTTAAGTGAGATGTTTTCTTAGCAGTGTTTCAGTTAAAATTTGCTTTGAGATTTGTGAGTAAATTGAATGTAAAATGCCATTGGGGAGAAAACAGTGAATCTTGGTACAAAACCAAGGGGAAAACCTCATCTTAATCTATACAAATCAAATCTTCCTCTTTAATAGGCAGTGGATCCTGAATTGCTTTTCCCAATAATCTATCCCTTAAAATCAGATTCAGATGCAGACAGAGCTGTAAAAATCTACAGGGACACAGCTAAGAATAATTTGTGGTGATGCTATTGTTGCTCATATAATTATAGAGCTTTAATTTTAAAATGTTAATATTTTCTCACGGTTACACTCTATATAATAATTAGAAGTAACTACTGATTTCACAAATTCACTCTTAATTGGCTCTGCTTTTCATGAGACTGTTTTTTGTTTTGTTTTTCCTTGCCCACTGCATAAGAAAAAACAGGTCCATGCCATGTGTTTTCTCTTGTTACATTTCTGGTAGCCTTGCATGGAAAAAAAAAAAGAACATCAAATTTAGGAGTTTCTAATATGATTTCTAAGACTGATCTTCTTTAGAAGGCAGTTGAACAACACATGACTGTTCGTTATGTGATGTCCATGTGTAAGTATTAGTTATATTGGAAGGGTTGTACTAACCTGTCTACTGTGGTGTGTGAGCTGGGAGGGTACCAGGGTACCATGGTGAGAAGCTGGGAGGGTACCAGGGAAGCACTGAATAGGCTCACTGTATTTCTATACCTTCTTCAAGCCTCTGTTCTTCATTGCTGTAGGAGATGGCTGCTGGGGTAGGTCTGACTTTGGTCTGACTCAGTATAACTGTCTCGCACAGGAAATGCAGACCAGCTTTCAACTGTTAGTAATCAGAAAAAAAACAAAACAGTCTATGTGTGGGAGAGATACAAGCAAAGGTTAATAAAGGCTTTCATCCAACTTACAAAGCCTGTAAGAGTGTTTGCTATGTATGGGAATGATCATTTTGTCAGAAGAGTGTTATCTGGCTTTTCAGCCAGCAGCGTGACTACAGAGAGAACATAAGGAGAGGAGGATGAGGAATACGTTAGTATGGTTATAACACCACCTATAATGAAACTAAGAAATGTTCATGAACCAGCTTTATATGTAAACAGACTGTGGGCTAGAAGAAACTGTATTCAGTATCCTACAATATCAGAAGTATTTATTACATGACTAGAGGCTCAAAGCAATGTAATTGCTTTGTAGAACATAGCAGCTCTATTTCTCTTTAAAGCATGCTGTGTCAATTAAGTATTCCTTTTGTGTATTCATTCAATATTCATTTTGGCTGCTACTGCTATACTATGTCAAGAAAAAATAGTTAGAGAAACTCATAAAAAAAAAAAGGTTTGGAGGAAGAACTGTTTTAAAACCAAATAATGTTTTGAGAATGAGCTTAAGTTTATAATAAACCTAAAGAAAAGTATTTCATTACAGGTTATGACAACAACACAAAGCCAGATACTTCTGCACTGTGAGCTGTCAGCCTTTCACGTTTGTGTATGTGCTAGCATATACTTCAGATAATCATGTTGCACTACTACTGTGAGCTGGGGGACTCCTGATAGTTTTGGTGTAGATAGCGATTTTCAGGGTGTCACACCACTGTACATTCAAATTACTTTGGGAAGAAATGTGGTATGAAAAATGTGAGCCTGATACAGTTTATTTAAAAATTTGAATCTGCACAGCCAGAAGAACAAAATAAATATTAAACAGTGACAAATATAAGTAAGTGGTTGGGTTTTCTTCTAAAAAAAAAAAAAAAAAAGTGTTGAATTAGGTTTTCAGACTTGACTGTCTAGGGTATAAAGAACTATCATTATGGTAAATAAAGAAGAACATTTTTTCAGACCATTTTGTTTCTTTATGTTATTTTTTGTACTATAGAAATAGATACTTTTTACCCTCTCCATGTTCATAACAGATGAAAAAAAATTTCAATATCTATTATAATTGTCACAATGTTAAGACAAAAAAAGCATGAAGCAGACAAAAACCCCACAAACCTCTACCAAGTGAAATATGATGTTAAAGCTACCATGAATTACGGCACAGGAGGTCACTGCATCAACACTGGGAAGGCATGTTAAATTAATTTTTTTGTCTTATGGAGTACACAACCTTGGTTTAGACACACCAGTTTTCTAATACACAAAAGGAGTACTTGCTGGAGTAAAATAAGTAAAATTTGGTTCCAGTAATTTGTGAGGTTCTGGTATGAAAATGCTCAGTCAGGGAAACACCAAATAAGTGTTATGCTTTTTGTGATGTTGATGTCAGAATTTAAACTGATATGGTATTCTTAGATTTATTTAATGTGTGTTACTTTCATGATTTTAAGAGAAATTTCAAAACAGATGGTTAATGTTAATTACCATGCCATTAGTAGTATCAGGAACATGTGTGAGTGTATTTTCCCAATGGGTATTAATAGGGGAAAAATGAAAAGGCCCACATTTATAAAGTGCCTTAATAATTATGTGCACAGCTAGAAAGATATCTAAGTGGCCAATTTTTATATACTTTCAAGTTTGCCTTTATACCATTGTTTGAAAGTTTGCCCTGGAAAGTTGGGGAAACTGTGAAATTTGTAGATTAGATTAATCTACATCACTGGTTTTTATTGTTAATTTTTATATTTCCTTGTTAATTTGAGAAGTGTGGACAATTTGTTCTTCAGACTCTGAAATTATTTGAACAGCAGCATGGTTTACACTCTCCATTATACTATCAGAAAATAAAAAAATTAACCTAGGAATCAAACAATTTGTAGGCATATTTTATTCTCCATTATCTTCCTCTGAGTCACAGGTGTTATGCTTTATTATTGTTGAGAATCCTTTCCTTTTTTATCTCTCTTCCAAATCCTGAATCCATTTTCTTTGATGCAGACACTGCCTTGCATGTTGTTTTCAATCTCTGAAAGAGGAGCCGAGAAAAACAAAAGCATTAAATAGAAATGACAGTCAAGGTGATACATAGCACTCCTGGAGGGGAGAGTTTGCTGGCAAACAGAGCAGGCAGCAAGTCACAGGGCACCCCGGGTGTCCCGCAATGGGTGGGAAAGAGGCAAAAATAAAGGTTTTGTCTATCAATGATCATTGACTGTCTTGGCACTCCTGATAGCATAAATTACAGAATCTGTCTCTCCAAATGCGGCCAGCTTGTTGTGTTGGCAGCATCTCAGATTCTATATTTAAAAAAAAAAAGAAAAAAGCTATCAATAATTTATCTGGAATGATGGCATTTTCTGTATTACTTATCCCCAGTGTACTAGGTAATGTGTCTGTATCGGTGAAACTCAGTTTCCTGTTTAGACTTTCACAATTGGCTACTGCCTGTGATAAAAACACTGTTGTGGCAGCAGTTGTTTTTCCTTTGCTGCCGTAATTGTGTAAAGCAAATATATATGTCTATATATATTTATATATAGACAAATATATATATGTCTATAACTGTACCAAGTTATAGACATGCTTATTGTATTTTAATTTAGCCAAGTGGATCTGCAAGTGATTTTGCCAGCAGCTCTGAGGCTGTTACAGTCTCAGTGGCCTGCTGTTCATCCTGCTCCTTGACCAGATTCGCTATCAGGAGCTGCAGTTTGCATTCACTGTCATCTCCCGAGTCCTTCAAAGACTTCTTGATCTGTGCCTTTTTGACCTCTCTCAAGATTTACTGCTTAGGCTTGAACTGTATCTTGTAATACTGGTGTCCTTCTGACTCTCAGACCTGTATCACCCAGTTAACCTTCTTGGCCTTCATCACAACCTTCTCATAATACAAAGAAATTTGAAGTGTCCAATACAGGGTAAGGTTAGCTTGTTTCTGAACTTAGGAAAAGTAGATTTCTGCTAATCAGTCTCTCAGTAGAATCTTTAAATACAATCCTCTCAAAATACTGAAAACTAAGCTGCTCATTGTCTTGTGCAGTCCGAGTCGCTCTCTCTGGCATTAAACTGTTAATGCTACTTACAGGCACCAAAGCAGTAACACAAAATGGGTCAAAACCAGTTCTCACCAAAAGTATAGCAAAATTCAGATGAAATCAGTGGTGTAACCCTCATTTGTTACAAATGAGAGTCATGTCTTGCTTGATGTTTTAAGACATGTTTTGAGTTTTATGTTTGGGGGTAGCTGGGGCCTTGTTTTTTCTATATTTTTGTATTTGTATGTGGAGAAAAGCTCAAGGGATTTTTACATAGCCTTATGTACCCTGGATCAAAGTTCAAAATAAGCTTTTTCTTCTTAAATAGAGATCATTTTAATACCTGAAACCATATTAATATATAAGATATTAAATACTACAATAGCTTACTTTGTTCTCAGTTAGCTGCAAAGCTATTAGTGCTTTAGTGGGAGTTTTGTCTTGATTTTTTGACTCCATGGTGATCACTCCCTGAAATTTCAGAATAAATTTGCAGTAATGGTTAATTCACTTACTTTCCTGTTCCCTAACAAAAAAAAAAAGTTAATCCTCCAGAAGCTTAGAGGGAATCTTAATATTGTATTTTACAGTAATCTCTTTAGAAGACAAAGACTTAGAAATGACATTTTAAACTCACTAAGACTTCAGTGACAAGTCCCAACAACAAAAAGAAGCAAGCTTCCTATTTATTTCTGTAATTGCCATTTGTAATAGGCTGATTAAACAAAAAGCAGATAAATGATGGTATTTTCATGAGACAAGTACAGTTCACTGCAGGTAAACTATGACTTGCTCATCTAAATATGTTTAAAACAAAACCCTAAGAAAAACTACTTTGCATTCACAGCAGCAGCTTTTTTTTCCCTAGTGTGAAATGGTTTGAGTGCACATCCATCCTGTTGCCCAGGCGTAACCGGATCAGTGCACAGCAGGGAGAGCAGAGTGTCTGCGTGAAGACTGCTTCAGTGGGAAAGAGAGAACCTAAAGAATATTCATAAAGAGCAAATTAAAACATCATATGAGGCCATGATTAGGCTCCACAGCTTTCCTAAAGACTTTCTGTTGTTACCAGTCCTTAACATCAGTTGAGGATTTGTGGAAGAGCAGCCACCCCCCACCTCCTGCAGCCTTTAAGTGATGGTGGTGCGTGAGACTCTTTACGTTGCATTCTGCTGATCTCTTTCATTGCCGAGTTGCATATCTATGCTACCCTAGTCTCTGTGAGATTAATTTTATCCCAAAATTCCACATTTACAAATGTTGTGTAAATGTACTGCCCATAATAGTGATATAATATCATATAAAAAGCATGTTGCAGGTGATCTGTATGTGGTTTTCAAAGCCTCTGCCTTCACTGTTTTTTCATGATGTGTCTTCAGTAACATCTTGATCAGCAGGCAAAGAAATATTGTAAGCATGTGCTGGGTGCTTTCTCTTCAATCTGTGGCAATGAGGAAAAAAAAAATAATGGTAGATTAGGACTACTTTGGGATGCATTTCTTGTTATTTGGACAAAGTTGCAAAGCTCCTTTACTCTGTTCAGAGACATTTATTTTCCTGCTTTTCTGTATTTTCAAATGAGAGCCATGTCTGGCCATGATGCTTGCAATGTGTTTGGGGATGCTTAAGTTAGAAGTGAATTATTGTAGGCTCTTTTTTATAGTTGGTAGAGAGAGATGGGTACCTATAAAGGGAATTGCAGAGGAACTTCTCTCTCTCTTTTTTTGAGATCCATATAAAGAATGTATGGCATCAACAGTCCTCAGCAAGTGCTTGAGGTTAACAACCATGACTTGNATTGCATTTGTTGAAGAAATAGTTGGTGGAGACATCTAAAGAGATGGGGAAGAAAGTTTGAGAGGGTGGGGGGTATGGCAGGGAGTAGATGGCCAGCCGGCAGGGGGCAAGGGATTTCTAGAGGCTGGAGAGCACAGGACAGATAGAGTTTGCTTCCACTCAGAAAGTCATTGCATAGGAGGGGAGCACAGAGTCACCACAGAGACTCAGCAGGCAGGGGAAGAATTGTGTATAACTCATTCTTTTTTTTTTTGTTTGTTTTTTTGTTTTCAGCTTGCTTTTTTTAACCCCTCNTCTGCCTTCACTGTTTTTTCATGATGTGTCTTCAGTAACATCTTGATCAGCAGGCAAAGAAATATTGTAAGCATGTGCTGGGTGCTTTCTCTTCAATCTGTGGCAATGAGGAAAAAAAAAATAATGGTAGATTAGGACTACTTTGGGATGCATTTCTTGTTATTTGGACAAAGTTGCAAAGCTCCTTTACTCTGTTCAGAGACATTTATTTTCCTGCTTTTCTGTATTTTCAAATGAGAGCCATGTCTGGCCATGATGCTTGCAATGTGTTTGGGGATGCTTAAGTTAGAAGTGAATTATTGTAGGCTCTTTTTTATAGTTGGTAGAGAGAGATGGGTACCTATAAAGGGAATTGCAGAGGAACTTCTCTCTCTCTTTTTTTGAGATCCATATAAAGAATGTATGGCATCAACAGTCCTCAGCAAGTGCTTGAGGTTAACAACCATGACTTGTGATTCTACAAGAAAATGGGGATAACTTAACTGAAGATTTCAAAGCAGTGTGCAGCTGAAAACTGACAGAAACATTGGATAATGTGGATGCCAGATATTGTTTTCAAAAGAAAAAAAAAAAGNAACACCTCCCACCTCCACAAGTTTTAAGTTTCTGTGCAAATAAAATTTGGTTTGGTCAAGTGTGGAAGCACTTTAGTCTTTTGAAGGACCTTGCTAAGGAGAAAGCCTAAACAGATCCCTGCCCCAAAGCTGTCATAGGGCCCTGTCATATTCATATAAAGGGTGCAGTAGAGTGAAAATTTAAGCTTTTGGGGTACTTGTAGCCTTGTACTCTCACAGGTTATTTTGTATTTAAACTTAAAAATCAATTTAATGTAGATAAGAGGGAGGGTCAGGTACATCACTAATAGCTCTGTTTTAACAACTACATTAACCTAGAAGTGCTGAGTAGTAATTTGCTTAAAGGTTCACATAAATGTGCTTTGTTGGTACTCACTGGCAATGCTTTTATAAAATTGCATACTAGTTCACAGCAAAAGCAAAATAATGCTGTTTAATACATAAGCTTATCTGTGCACCGCATCGTTATTTTGGATCCACTTCTAAAAGCAACATTCTTGTAATCCAATGAAAAAGCTTATTTTTGCCCAATTTTCACACTCACATACAATTTTTTTTTTCATATTTACATTGCCAGAGGCAGTACTTAGTGCATTGAGACTGAGATTTTTATCATTTGCATTAGTATAAACATGTTGTTGAATTAGATTGAAGATACTTAGATTTCAAGCACTATTTTAGGTGCAGTGTGATTTCTGGGATAATTGACAACTGGAAATTTGGTAGAAACCCAAATGGGCAAACTCCTCATCTGGAGTACAGTAAAGATCTGAGCTTTAAAAAGAGGTATTTCTTCATTAAACACACATAGTATAAACAAGGTACGGTGATCCGATAAGACAGAAATTTGTAACTTGCAAGATGAACGATTTAGCTTTATTTCAATCTTGATTATTTCAGTATCTCTGCTTTAGCTGGAAATTTTCTGCAATCTTTTCTTTTACAGTTGGCAAGTGTTCAAAGCGGTGTTCTGGGGAAATGATATCTCTTAACTCAGTGTAAATAGACTTAAATTAAATACAACAATGATTATGTCATTTGTGGCTGATTAAAGATAAAGTAGGGTAATCATGCTGAAATGAAAACTGAAATGTATTTGTATTTAATATACATTTATTTTTCTGGATAGCTAGCTAAACCTTGGAAACCCTAATTCAAACTTAATCTGCAAAAAATATGGAGGCGTTTCCATGGGCTGAATCGGTCTCTGCCAGCTGGCATTGCTATCAAGTATTAGTGCTTAGGATTTTAGAGCTACAAACAAACTGTTCAGCCACAGTGTCTGCTTGAAGAAGAGGCAATGAGGAGCAGAGGCTAAGTGTATAGCCTATCATCAGCCCATTCCCAAACTGCCACTGAAGTTAATGTTGGATGAACAGCTGAAAATTGTGTTGAAGTCAATGAGAGTTTTAAAGCTCATGGGAATCAGTAATAAGATGTGGCTTCATATTCCTTCCAGTCATTCAATAAGAAAGTGTTGTAAATAATTTGTGCCTGCTATAGTTCATTTAACTTACCCTTGTGCAGTACCAGAATTATTCTGTTAGCCTGCTTTGGAAATAAGAAAGCCTCAGCCTAGCATCTCCCACAACATTACTCATGCAAATATTCTTGTTACTGGGGTCATTCAGATGAATGAGGATTGCGTGGCCTAGCCCCCGGTTTCTTCATGGAACACGAGGACTCCTCAGTCAGAGAAAATGTCTTCTGTATGACCAACTGTCTGCAGATAGACATTTTTTCTTTGGGAAATGGTTACAGGTTTTTTTTCTGAACTGTTTTTCTTTTCCTCTTTCATAGTAAGTCAATGCATGGTGTGTATGAGGGGAGGTCTCAATGAAAAATACTGGGTTTTTACTTTCTGATTTGTGAGTTGAACCAGATGAATATTACAGTTTTTAATAATGGAAAAAGCAACCATATCAACTTTCAGGGATATAGGTTTTTATTGGCTTTGTTGACACTAATTATAACAACATGTCGAGTATTTACCATAGGCCTTTGAGATTTTAAAAAAGCAATCACTTCTGTTCTTTGGAGAGTTACCAGCTGGTATCTCTCTGTCTTCAAGAACTTATTCCATATAATTATTTCACAGATTGTGTGGAACCAATGCTCCTTAACTGGCTTTTAATTCTTATTTTAGTTATAATAAAGGAAAGAATAGAAGTGTCCTATGCAAAATTACCTCTATTTTTCAAAATGTATTTGCTGTTATTCTCATTATTTAACACAATATGGAAGGAAGAGAATGTGTTATTAATTGGCATCAGGGTGTGAAGAATAGCGGAGCAGAAATGCAAATCAAAACCCAAAACTGTCCAGGAAAGGGTACTCATGCAGGTGAGAGAGAAGATTAGATTCATGTCTTGGAGGGGAGGACTTTGGCTCCTATCTTGCTAGTCAAACCTACATGACGACTTTGTGATTGCTCAGTTCTTAGTTCTCTAATGTGATTAATTCCTGTGTATGGTCTTGAAATTAAATATTCAATTTGTCTAGGATAAAAAGTGGAATGTATCTGTAATCATAAAAATAGGAGATGAAGAATAGTCCCATACCTGTTTTGTGTTTTCCAAGTTCGAGTTTCTCCAAGAGTGAAATTCTTAGAGATGTAGGAAATGCAAAACTGGTTCTGTGAGCTTGGTTTTGCACCATGGCAGAAAAACAATTAAGTGTGCAATGTTAGCATCTTCTCTTGTTTTTCAGGTCCATGGGGGAGATGCATGGGAGATGAATGTGGTCCAGGTGGCATCCAGACACGAGCGGTGTGGTGTGCCCATGTGGAGGGCTGGACCACGCTGCCCACGAACTGCAAGCAGCTGGATCGGCCAGACAACCAGCAGAGCTGTTTTCGGGTCTGTGACTGGCACAAGGAGCTGTACGACTGGCAGATCGGCAGCTGGAACCAGTGTCGGCCTGTCCTCTCCCGGAGCCATGAGAAGCCTCTGGAGTGCCTGAGAGGGGAGGAAGGGATCCAGACAAGGGACATCACCTGTATCCAGAAGTCCAATGGGGTGCCAGCTGAGGATGTCATCTGCGAGTACTTTGAGCCAAAGCCCCGCCAGGAGCAGGCGTGCCTCATCCCGTGCCGGCAGGACTGCATCGTGGCTGAATTCGCTCCCTGGTCGGAGTGCTCCAAGACCTGTGGCAATGGGCTTCAGCATCGAACTCGGCATGTTGTGGCTCCACCGCAGTTTGGTGGGTCTGCTTGTCCTAACCTCACCGAGTTTCAGATCTGCCAGTCTAGCCCTTGCACTGCTGAAGAAAGCCTGTATAGCCTAAATGTGGGACCCTGGAGTGCATGCTCAGTGCCCCATTCGAGACAAATAAGGCAAGCGAGGAAACGAGGGAAGAACAAAGACAAGGAAAAGGAAAGAGAAAAGGCAGTGCGGGATCCTGAGGCTCGTGAGTTAATTAAAAAGAAGAGGAATCGAAACAGACAGAATAGACAGGAGAACAAATATTGGGACATACAAATTGGGTACCAAACCAGGCAGGTCACATGTACTCACAGAAATGGGAAAACTGCTGCTCTGAGGTAATCACTATTTATTAATTTGTACATCTTTATTTTTCTTTGCTTGAAGTAAAGTATGCATAAAGTGCACACTGGTATTATTTTACACAATCCTGAATCTCAATGTGGGGTACATGCTATTTCCAATATGAGCATCCCTCATCAAGCTCACGATGTTTCTATGACATAAAATGTGCAAACTGGTGATCATACTAAGCATCACATAAATGTATACTGTTAGACTATACTAACTTCCTAGCCTCTGTTTGTCTAAAAAGATTTCCCCCAAAGCTTTAAAATATTTGTCAAATGTCTGCTTTGTTTCTGTGGGTTCAGGGAGGTTTGTGCTCTCTAACAAGTCATGTATGTTTAGAAGAGGTGACATTACTGCTTTTAAGGCTCTGGGCACGAAGACTAACAGGAAACTGGGCTGGGTCTGACTCACAATATAAGTAGAAAATGGAGAGAAAGTTGCCACATGAGAAGGCAGTATCTATTCTTTCCAGTACCTTTTGTTTTGAAATAGAAGAGCATGAAATATTCTTTGTCCTTCTTGATTCCTATGGCAAAATTCATGAAAGGGAGACTGTGAAACCTCTTTGCTTCTTCTATGTACTTCCTCTTTTTCTTTCTCCTCTGCACCTTTATGTTGTCTGTCTGGGGTTTTTTTTCTGATAATTTTATTTGATTATTTATTATTGTACTTTTCAAGAGTTTTGGCAGTCACAGATGTTTTGATAACTCTTTCCATAGGCTTCTGTGTATTTTTCTGCAAGCATATTATCTTCGACTTGTTTGTTTTACCTGGTGTTGTCTGCTAGCTCATGTTTTTTCCTTCCCATCCCCTGGAATGTTTTTGTCCAACTCAGAAATATTCTTTCGGTCTCGTCTACCTTTTTCTGTCTTTGATGTGATTCTTTCTATTTCCTTCCCTCTAGTTCAATACATGATTAATCAATTTTGCTTCAACTGTGAAATGACTAAGATATCTTGCTGAATGAGGCTGACACCCATTGCTGCTAGGTTAGTGTTTATGAACTTTTTTCAGGGTATTTTTCTTCGGAGTTTTTGTTGTGCCAGCTAAACATTCTATCATGGAACTTGTAATCGCTTCAACCTTTCCTATCAGAAATGATATATTGTAGTTTTTTCAGTGTAGTAAATATTTGTCGAGTATGTTTCCTTTCAAGAGAGGATCCAGCAGTAAAACAGGAAAATGATGCAAGGTCCCTGGCTTAAGGGAAGAACTGAAAGATTTGGGTTGTTTAGTTGGAAGGAGGGACATATGAGTGAAAATGTGAAGTGTCTATGAGTATGCAAAAACCCATCACAAGGAAGAACGAGCTATTCTCTATATATTATGGATGTATAGGAAAAGCAGTAACGGGCTAATCACAGCAGTGCTGAATGAGGTTAGACTTCTCAATACTGGGAATAGTGGAGCTCTAGAAAAGATTGCCTGGGGAATGTGTACATCTCCATCTTCAAAGTCTATAAGAATAGGCTAGAAATGCATGTGTCAGTAATGACACACTTCCAATAACCTTTGGTTAGGGAAGAGGGGCTAACTGCTAATTTTTTTGTGGTCTCTTCTAGCTCTGGTTTTCTACAGTTCTTTCACATTTTGACCCACATTTGGATGAATGTATACACACGGAATCTCAAAATCAGCTTGTTTAGGCAGTCCTAGGTGTTGGCTGCAGTACTGGCTCAGTGTTGGTACAGGAAGAGCTTGCCTTTACTCCTTCCTTTTCCAGCCTCACATCATGCAGCCCACACTTTGCCTAGCCCAGGCACGTTATTACCCTTTAAATACATGGAATAATGTATTAAACATATCAGTTGCTAGCAGATAGCAGTCAGCTGCTCTATTTGACAGTCCCCAAGTTTTTGTACGGTTAAACAAATAATTCATAGAATCATTAAGGTTGGAAAAGACCTCTAAGGTCATCTAGTCCAGCCATCAGCTCAACACCTCCATGCCTACTAAACCATGTCCTGGAGTGCCACATCTACACGTTTTTTGAACACCTCCAGGGACAGTGACTCCACCACCTCCCTGGGCAGCGCCTGTTCCAATGCTTGAGCACTCTTTCAATAAAGAAATTTTTCCTAATATCCAATCTAAACCTCCCCTGGTGCGACTTGAGGCCATTTCCTCTCATCCTAATTCAGAACTGCCGTATTTAAAAAAAAAAAAAAAAGGGGGGGGGGGGGGGGGGAAAACATGACNGAAATGCATTAAGGACTAGAAATAAAGTTGATTGGGATGGGATGTGGCATGTCGTAACCTTCAGAAGTGTGTGTGTGTGGGGGGGGGGTGGCGGATGACACATGACACATTCATGTGCTGAGGCTCTGATAATGGTAAAAGAAAGTAAAAGTATAATTGGAAGTCAAAGACCTACTTTACTCATCATCTTTACACTGCTCTTGAATTCACTCAGATCAGTAATGCTGTCTTAATTTCAGATAACTCAGTGTATTACACTATATATGCACATTTCAGGCTGTATCAGGGAAATGGATGAAACTCTCTTGCCTGAGGCAGTGCAACAATAGATAATACAATGTAGGAAAGAAAATTATACAAATGATGCTGTGGACATTTTGATGTCTAATGGGTATAATTTTATGTTGTAAATGCACAAAGGATTTTTAATTGTCTTCCCATAAAGTTTAACGTAGTATTTTTTTCCAGTTGCATAGGGAAAACAAGAAAGTTTAGTTAAATGACTCATGAGAAATTCCATCACTGATACCTTGGCTTTAGAGACCTAGCTATGTATGTCATCTATATATCCATTTGTTTGATTTACGCTGCACTCTTCATTAAGTGGTCAAATGCTTTGTTCTATGATTGGCATTCCAGAATCTCAAGCAATAGAATTATTTTTCTGCCCAGGCTGTCAGTGCAGCCAGCTCAAATTACTTTATAATCTCCATCCCATAGTAACTGTGTTACTAAATAATATAGACGAGTAAGGTGACTGCAAAACCTGCCGTGCTCATGTGAAATGCTCTTCAGGTTGAATAGTCCATTTTCAGGGAGTTTTGACTTTAGCAATCAGAAACAATCAGCCCCCTGGCAGCATGACTGAAGGAAGAAGAAAAACCCTCAGGCGAGTAATATTTTTTGCAGAGGTAGCAAAATTGGTACAGTATAAAAAGGGTTTCAAAAAACAAGTTTCAGAAGGGTGCTCCAGAGAAAATGGTTCTGTAATGCGGTCAGCAAAACTTCAAAAAGGCAAATTCTCTCGACACATCAGCACACCAGGCACGGTAAAGAGAATTGAAACAAGAAAATCAAAGTGTAATTTATACAGTTTACTGCCGAGTGAACAATGCATAGTCTCCCGTGAAGGATGAAATATTGGATTTTGTATTGCTCGTTCTGCAATAATGTACATGTTACATGGCCTGCATTTGCCTTATGTTTCCCTCAGTCTGAAATTCTGGTGCACTGAGAATATTTTAAAATAGAATTGTTGGAGAAGAAAGAATTAAGTAATTAAAGCTGACTTATAAAATGACTGTTCTGGATAGCTAACAAAACCTAGATGCTATTGTAGAGGGCAATAATTAACCTCTGAAATGTTTCCCTTTTTTTTTTTTTTTTTTTTGGTGAAAGTGGTGTTTGCCAGAGATCCTACAGAGAGCTGTTAGACAACAAACTGTCAATGTAGAGAAACAGAAAATGTGTGTACAAGTTCGTTTTGAGTTACAAATCTGTTTGCACTATTACAGGTTGTGATGATGGCGCCTCATGTTAAGCCTATAATTTTCTATTGTAATATATACTCTGGTTTTGCTTTCTTCTGCTGTGTCAGATTGCTACCATTGTGTCTCAAACATTTCCTCATAATTGTCTTCTTGAGCAGACTTTTGGGGGAAAGTTTACCAAAAATGTTTTGGCTGTTTTTGTACAAGTCTAAGAAAAATATTTTGGTTTAGCAGTGTTTAGTTCATACAAGCATTTTACTGAGATGCTTTGTTGAAACCCACTGGATTGGGAAAAGAGTTTGGTATTTGGAACGACTGGAGCAGGTTATGAGCACAGATGTTCATAACTATAAGAACATGGAACAGAACAAGAGCATCTTCTTAGCCTGTATGTTTCTGCACTTCAGCAAAGATTTTGAGATTCACTGACAAAGCACATCATTGCCCTGTAGCAGTTGGCCCACAGGTGTGGGGACAGCCTGCAACTGCTAAGAATCATTGAGCTCAAATCGTTGCAAATTGGGCTGTAGTTAAGGCAGTTCTGCAAGGAACTGCCTGTTTAAAAAAAAAAA
>VZTL01015640.1:29690-53845 GCA_013400535.1 Scopus umbretta
AAAAAAAAAAAAAATCCCAGGAATTCCTGCACTGTTTCTTTTCTCTTTCTCCATATTTGGATACGGCTTGTTTATTTTGCTTAGGCTGGGACCAAAAGACCCCTGTCTGAATGGGTGGAGAAATGGAGGAAGCCAAGTAGGAAACTCCCTACTGCTCTTTTGCCTGCAGTCCCCAGAACTGGTTAATATTCCCTTGGCAGCACCTCTGTTGCAGAGACCTGTTTGTGAAGCTGAACATTATTGATGATGTGAAGTGAGAATTTAACAAACAGTAAAATTTTAGATATATTTTGGGTTTTTATTTCATTGTTGGGAAATAACCTTATACAATAGCAGCAATGGTGGGAATTATTTTCATCCTCCTCACTGATTCTGTTCATTCATGCAATACTTAGTAAACTATATCCACATCTTATAATGATTTAATTCTCTTGAAAGTTTCCATAACAGTCTCATTACTAACTCACGTTTGGGAGAGTTTGATCTTCTATTTATTCCAATATTATAGTTGGGACATGAGAGATGACAGTAGGGCCAAAATTATTGAATTGTCTTGCTAATTTTGGGCATCCAGTTTGAGGTATATAATGCCTGGTTTTTCAGTTTACTTCACATAGACCTGTATCTGCTTAAAGCACAGCCACTATATTCACCAGTGGCCACAAGTCTTAAGCTGGATACTCAGGGACGGAGTAATTAGAGAATGGCCAACTGAGTATTTAGGCTGGTAAGCAAGTGATACTCAGGATGATTGGCAGAAAGAGTCTGCTGCTCTAGGACAGCATTTTTACTTTGTTCCTCTTTCCAGGTCCTGAAACCTCCTAATCCAAGTGCTCACCTTCCAAATCATGTAAAAATGCCTCCGTCCACTTTATGGATTCTCACTCTCCTTTTACGTTATAGACTGTGTGGAGGAGGATAAAAAATACAGCATAAGCCTTTTGCTTTCTTTAAACCATTGATTTGGAGAAGCAGACAAGTCACTCTGAGGTATATGTTGTCAAACAAATCGAAGAGAGATTCAGATGTATAATACAGCAGCTCAGTTTGTTGGACGCTGTAATATATTCCTTGCTTAGGAAAAGTCTTAAAAGAGTCTTTGCATTTCTCTGAGCTGCTCCATGAGGCAACAGGCAGAAAGGGTGATGTATATGAAGGTGGCAGCAGCTAAGGTGGAGTAGCTTCAAGGAGAGAGGCTGTAGGAAGGTGAGGTAACAATGCAGAGAGGACAGGTTGTAGAGATGAAGGAGCATAAGCAACCTTTAGCTTGTTCATTAAGGACCAGATGGAAGTGTGCATGTCTATAGGTGTTTTTTATGTTACTTGAAAGGCAGCTCTGCAGCTGTTTTTGTAGAGGAAGCCTCCAAGCTCACCACACTGCAAGGGTATAGAAGCCATAAGTATTTCACTGATAAAACACCTGTAATATCACATATATGGATAATGAGCTACATACAGTCATCTTGATAAATTAACTTGGAATCACTTGGAGCACATGCTGTTAATAGAGAACCGGGAAGAAGAAAGTATTCTCAGAAGAAAAACTTCCTAATAACTAAAAACTGTACGGTAATTGTCAGATGCATTGGGATAATAAAAATGTAAAACCTTATTATAGAAACAGGATGCAAACATATTGCTTTCCTACCATTTTCCACTATGCTTTAGAATTTTCATAAATTTGAAAGTCAGAAGTCTCCTTAACGTGATAAGGAGACGTGATTTTGGTGGAGACGGTAGTTTCTGTGGATATGCATAATATTATTCACCGTGTGTTCTTTTCTATTCTAAGTACGTGCTCCGTCAACTTCCTAAGGCTGCTGTTTTGACACTGGCTTGTCAGTATTGCTATACATTTGACATACCATGCCAAAATCTAGAGTTAAGATGGAAACGTACACACTGTGCTGAGTAATTGAAACAACAACAATGAACTGTTTCTTTCTCTGCACCATATTTTAACTCTTTTCATATAGTGAACAGTTGTTCTGTCATTTAGATGTATGACATTCATATATTTATGTACAAAGCATCAAGATTGAATGCTTTTCTAGATTATATATTTTTAGTCAAATGCATGTAATTGGTCTTCCTTAGAAAAATATAATAGCTTGTAATGTAATGAGGGTCAAACTAAACATTCTGATAATTTCCTGTGGCCATAAATCCTATGAATGGATGAATTAATTCTATGAATGAATGCTATGTTGAATTTCTAGCCTTAATTTAGTAAGAGATTAATATGCACAGTGGTAAATGGAATTAGGCACCGAGATCTTTAATGAAGATTCTCCTACATTGTACTTTTCTGGATCTTTTCTGCCTCATCAGAGAATTTTTACGTTAATTGACTTCAATATTTTTCTAAGTTTTGGATATCTTTATATTGGTATCATATCACAGTCTGTAAATAGTTCCATAAGGAACAAATTAGAATGTATTACTTGATTTTTCTATTATGTGACTGCTAAGCGTAGTCTGGGATATAGACCATGCCCCTGTTTTCTCAATTACCTTTATAAAGTTATGGTTTAGCATGTGAGCCGAGCATCCTCCTGAGAGATACTGTCCCCCAAGGAGTGGGAGACTTGCACAGGTTGGGAAGTCACAGAGGAGTTCTTCACTTGCAGAGCCACAGAATGGCAGGGTTGGGTACTTCAGTGCCTAACTTTCAGTGGTTCCACTGAAAATAAAATGTCCAGCCTACCTGCTGATCACTTTTTTCTAAATGTTGGAGATTGAAATGAAACCAGTGATATTATCAAAACTAAGCATCAGTACAAGGAACAAATCTAAAATAATAACTGAAACACAAGTAATACTAGGAATATAATTTTCAGTAATATACATTTTTTATTTTAATGTCAGTATTGCATATATTGATTCACAAAGTTTGTCATTGTGTTTATTTTTTCTTTACTGATAACTCTAGGAATCTGTTAGTTACGGTCAAAGTAAATGCTGTTTAGTGCTATGTAACAAAAATTCCCACTGACGAAGAGAAATGCCCCCTCAAAAGCTTTAATAATTCATCTATGTAGACTATTGCCAAATAATGTGCTCTACCAATTTTAAAATTATCTATAGTATGGGATGTGCATATATGTCACTGTATCATTGGACTGTGAAAGATAGTACCTCTCCCTAAACATCTGCTTTCTTGTCTCCTGGGACGCTTGGGGTATCTGCAACCGCCCTGCAGCAGCTGTTGTTGCTACTTGTTTGGGTGTAGTAGAACTTCTTGTTGCTTTGCCTGTATTAGCTGATATGTTTTTCCTTGACACAGTAGTTGTAATCTGTTTTATTTTCTCCCATAACGTAGAAAGCCTGAGTGGTTTTGGTTTTTTCAAAAATGTTTTGGCTGTGCATCTTTGTTGGCAGAATTACAGTTGTGAAAGGATCATGGGAAAGTAGTCTTGTGAAAAGCACTTAGGTGGACAGTACTTGAATTGTAAATGAATAAAAGTGGCCTCGTTGTTTGTGTGATTATAACAGCCCATTATACCGTGAGGTACTAACAGTTTCTCAGAACAATGTACAATATGACCAACACTAAACAGTGCAGCTGTAGGGAAAATTAATCAGGGCTATGACATGAGGGATACTCATGACATTTGTCACTAGGAAAAAAAATACAGGCACTGTATTTTCACTAACTTCTTTAAAGAAACAAGTGTGTACCAACCATAAACTGAAACTCTCAAGGATGACTAGACTCTACAAATTTCATTTTATATCTTCAGAGTAACTCATGGGGGTTATCTAAACTCTGGATTTAAATCACCTTCCTACTATTCCTGCTGTCTAGTACCTTCTCATTAAGCAGAATTTCTTTTTTCATTGAATTTTATTTATGAGAAAATATTTTTCTCTATACCAAAGAGTTTATCACAATCTCTTTCAAAATCCAGGTATACCTTTGATCCAATAATGGTTCACTTGATTGTTTTGCTTTAGAGGTTAGTGCATCCAACAGACTGTATGAACTCTGAGGAGAACACTGCGTTAGAAGATAAATAGCTTGTTGCAACACACTGGGACATTGTGCTTGATTCTTGTCTCCCTATTACTCATACAGAGCATCTCTTAAGGTTCCTTGGTGGTCAGATAAAGAGCAAGAAGGAGACCCTACATATGCAATATTAAGATCTGGATTTAGTCCCAAATAACACAGAGGATTAATATTCAGCATGAATACTACTGGATTTCCTCAGGCTTCCTGACCAGTAGAGTGATCATTCAAGGTTACTGTAGAAAATTGCACACATGCATACGTATATTTCAGAGGTTGATTTGCCCTTCTGACCTGACCAGATTACTTCTGTGAGGTAGTTCTTTTAAGAGAGTGTGAGGATCAAGGCTGTGGGACTGCCCATGGGTATTCAGGTTTCCCAGCAATGTAAGCCTGAGATTTTCTAGGATGCGATGCTAATGAATGGTGTGGTACATGTTTTACCACTCACTGTGAGGTTACAAGAAGCAGATGCGGTCTTTGGAAATTATTCCAGTGGTGGGTCGACCCTGGATGGATGCCATGTGCCCCCCACCAAAGCTACTCTATCACTCCCCTCCTCAGCTGGACAGGGAAGAGAAAATATAATGAAAAGTCTGTGGGTCAAGATAAGGACAGGGGGAGATCATTCACTCATTACCATCATGGGCAAAACAGACTCGACTTGGGGAAATTAATTTATTACCAATCAAATCACAGTAGGATAATGAGAAATAAAATAAAATCTTAAAATATCTTCCCTTCCCTTCTTCCCAGGCTCAACTTCACTCCTGAATTCTCTAGTTCCTTCCCCTCAGTGGCGGGGAGAAGGGGCATGAGAAATGGGGGTTGCAGTCAGTTCATCACATGTCATCTCTGTGGCTCCTTCCTCCTCAGGGGGAGGACTCCTCACACTCTTCCTCTGCTCCAGTGTGGGGACCCTCCTACGGGAGACAGTTCTCTTTGAACTGCTCCAATATGGGTCCCTTCCATGAGGTGCAGCCCTTCAGGAACAGACTGCTCCAGCAAGGGTCCCCCACGGGGTCACACGTCCTGCCAGCAAACCTGCATCATAGGTTCTGCCAGGAGCCTTCTCCGGTGTGGACTTCCCACAGGGTCACAGCATCCTTCAGGCATCCACCTGCTCTGGTGTGCGGTCCTCCATGGGCTGCAGGTGGATATCTGCTCCACTGTTAGCCTCCATGGGCTGCAGGGGGACAGCCTGCCTCACCATGGTCTTCTCCATGGGCTGCAGGGGAATCTCTGCTCTGGAACACCTCTTCCCACTCCTTCATTGATCTTGATGTCTGCAGAATTGTTCCTCTCGCATATTCTCACTCCTCATGCCAGCTGCGGTTGCACAGGTCCCGTCCCTTCCCACCCTTCTTAAATATGTTATCACAGAGGCGCTACCAGCATCACTGGTTGGCTCAGACTGGGCCGGCGGTGGGTCTGTCTTGGAGCCAGCTGGCATTGGCTTTATCAAACATAGGGGGAGCTTCTACCAGCTTCTTACAGAAGCCACCCCTGTAGCCCCCGCCCGCTACCAAAACCTTGCCACACAAACCCAGTAGAGTTCCTTACAGTCTCTCATTTCTTTTAGCAATCTACTGAGATTTAAGCAATCTTTAAGAAATCTACTATGATTCTTTCTACTGAGAAAAGTAAAATATGCTTGTATTCAATTCCTGCTTTAATGTCTTTATTGTTTTAAGGATTCTTTCGGAGTTGGATCAATCTTCATTCATGGCTGTAGGATGTCTTGCAAGGACACTGTCCAGCTTAGTGGTTTGTTTTGGTGGGGGTTTTCATTGTTATTTTTTTGAGTGAAAAATTTTCTTTCTGATTCTTTTCTAAAAGCTTCTTCTAACTTTAGTTTGCCCTTCAGTCAAAAATACAGCCTCTGCAAGCCTGCTTCTGTGTATTTGTGTTTGTGTGTGTAATTTTGGTTTTCAAGTGCTAAACTAACATCTAGTTTTGTTTTTCTCTAAGCAATTTGTCACAGTTCCAAGTCTTTCTTCAGTCAAGGTTGTTAAATAGGCTTGTATGTCAACAGTTTTCATCTTGTGGCCAGTGGGAAAGATTGAAAGCCGTTTTGCTAATGGTATTCAATGACGTAATGTCTCATGAGATCAGCAAGAATTCAAGAGAGACTCCTGATGATACAGCTGGTTGTGGAAGATGCCTGATGGTGCGCAGGACATTCAAGGCCAGGAAATGGTTAAATTATTCTGTTCTGAGGGAGTCTGATATGTTTACTACTACCTGTCAGGCATTCTTTGCTTTTTCTCCTTAGTATTTAGATGAAACCACTTAAAACACTGTTAAAGGATTCTAGATTTCTTTAGAATGTTGACTGTGCTTTGATCTGAAACCTTCAGAAGCAGCTCCCTTTTCCTGCTGAACTGCTGAACCTCCTCATGTCATACTCCATATGGGTTTCTTCTAGGCAGCAGTTAGCCTAGTTTTTTGTTATGTCTTCATTACTCTCAAGTTTTTAATTCATTAATTCAATCTTGGGTGTTCAAAACATAATTATATTATGTCATTAGGGTTTTGCTTTGGAATACAAGCAGAGCCTGTATTTTTTGCTGAAAATGGAGTAGTCTTCTTCAAATAGAATGATAAAGTTCCTTCCCCAAAAGTGCTGGGGTTGAACTCCTCAGCAGACAGAGTGGGTTCTGACCCCAGAGCCCTTCTTAATCATGAAGGTCACGTGATATCTAATCCCTGTGATACTATACAGTATGAGAGAAGAAAGGGGAGGAAGAACACCATTTCTTCCCAGGCTTTTTGTGTGGTGTCTGACAATGTAGATGTCTGTTGAGTGTCTCTTAGGTGGACCTACAGGGAACTTTAGAGCCACAGGAGCAAAGAGCTTGTGGACATAATCCACTACCACAACAAATACTGATCCAGGCTTGAAAGATCACTGTTTTCAATTTACAGCTAAAATTCCACTTAAGGCCTTCTCAGTCGAGCTCTAACCCATGGCTTTTTTTTTCCCCTGTGAGTGCTAAAAGTTTGTATTGTCATCAGTCTCCCTCCTGAACCATAGCCAAGTTATTCATTTCAGAACAATGGAAATCTCTGTGTGTAATCAAATGGGAAATCATTGACAGAAAAATAAATATATCAGATTTCCATGAGAATGTATACAGTGAATCAAAATAAGGAATAATAGCTGTGAACATTTCATTAAAGAAAACCAAAACTGAATGTTGATTAATAGTGAAGGAATATAGAAAATATGGCAAAATAGTGCAGACAAAAAATATTGAAGAGACTATTTGGTTTGCATTGACCTTGTCAATTGAGCTCTACTACTTTACTTTATAGATAACACCAGTACATAGCGTTTTTTGTTAAATATCAGCACTGGGTGAATGAATTGAATTTATTGTAAAGGATATGTTCTTCACTGTACAAAATTGAAAACTTCATACTGGAGCTCTGTTACATTTGCACATGAAGAGCAGCTGTATTGGGAAAAGCACCAAACTGATCTTCAGAATGATGTCTCCTTGATATGCTGGATATGTGGACTCATATTTCCATTAACTTAAAGATTGTCGAGATATAGTAATGCACAGATATTTTGGGAGTGTCTTCAGAATGAATCTTGAACAGCCCTCAAATCCAGGCCGGTTTTACATCTCAAAGTTGCACATGCAGTAGAAAGGATCTGTAATTGCAGGATATAACAGAGTTAAAATAAAATGAAACTAAGTGAAAGAGAACTCTTGGACCTAACAAAGAGGCAGTCAAGGAGAGAGTTTATAGAGGTCTCTCAGCTCACAAATGCTACAAAGAAAGTGAATTGAGTATGGTTATTCAAGACCTGAAACCAGAAAATGAAATTGTTAATTTTAATTTGAATTATTAGATTAATTGAATTGTTATTGATTTGAACTGTTAATTTTAATTGCAATGTTAAAGCAAAAATAGCTACCTACAGTTATTGGTGACTAAAAAAGGTGTGCAACACATTGTTTCCAAGATTATGTAGATGCCAGAATCTTATCTGGGTTCAGAAAACGTTTACACTCTTTCATGGAGAAAAACTCTATAAAGGGCTCCTTGCTGCAAAGATACAACTTGTGTTCAGGAGGTCTTTCAGCCACAGTTGGCTGGAAAACTGGGGGATATGTTGGGAAAATGTGACCAAATAGTATCTCTCTTTCATTTTTGCCCTCCATTTGCTTCTTCCAAGGCAGGTATCAAGACTGCATGGATTATTAGTTAGAACCACTTGGCCATTCTCATGCCATTTTCTCATTAACTCTTCTTTCTAGTTATCAGTCCAATATGGTATGGAGGAAACATCAGCAAAAGTAGAAAATCTCTTAGTTGTAAGTTATGTACAGCTCATGGAGTAAAGGGAGTTCTACTGGCTTGCTTAAAACCTATTTAGTTTTCCTATTAATTCTGCATAAATTTAGAGATCAGTCCTGTGGTCATGATTACCATGCATTTGGCTTTATGCATGCAGTATGCATGGCTTTATTTTTTAAAAAAAATAAAAAGGAAAAAAAAATTCCTACTTGAGTTTGTAGAGGAGGAAATTCCAATGGTCTCTTCTGTAACTTTCCTACACAGCTTAAAAGATAAATTTTGAGATTGAGATTAGATTCCCAAACAGGTCATTGGCCTATAAAATCAAGTTGCCCTGATTTTTAAAAATTGTAAAAGAATGATTCACTCTCTAACAGAAATTTAGGATACCTCAGAAAGAAATGTTTTATCTCTTGACTAATCTAATTTTATCACACATTTAAAAGCTTATCTTCCAATGAAGAGATCGCTTTCAAATGCACAGCTTGCCCATTTGTGCACAGCTACTGTGGTGCGATTTGCTCCAGGCTTATGCCTCAAGCTTCAATCTCTATGTCTCTGTAGCCTTAATTATCCCATAAATTACTTTGAAATCCCCAAAGGGAACCTTCCTATCCAAAGCGATATTTAGTTTTTATTTATTGCTGTAAGAGCAAAAAAGAGGTTACAGAACGTGAGGAGACACAAATTCCTGACCACACATCTCCAAAAGAGGTTGAGCAGCAATTATGTTCTGTATTTTGCCCTTTGAACCAGCACTGCTTTTTCTTTAGTTCATTTATCTAGTCTAAGTCTTTGAGGTCAGGAATAGATTTGATGTTGGCCTAATAGCAACAGGGCTCATTCATCCCCTGTGATGTTTTGTTTTGCTTGGGATTGCATTCTCTTTTCACTGTGTCATCTGCGTGCTTATATACTTTAAGCTTGAGTTCCACACTGCATCTATGTGTTGTCTGAAATGGTACTTTCTCAGACCACAGCCTTACTTCAAATTGTATAATGCCCTCTTCCCTGCCAAAAGACTTAGGACACTGTCCTTTGAATGTATTCACTGGGTTGAGAGCAAGCTCCTGCAGACTTTACAGGTTACCCTCATGCTACCTCTTGTATCCAGTCTGCTCTGTTGACTTACAATAGAATTTTAATACAACTCGTGTCCTTTTCTTTGAGCTTCCCAAGCAATTGTCTGGACAGAACTGTATGGGTTGATAGTGATGACTTATTTGTGCACTCCCTGTGTTTTTTGAATGGCTGACTTTGCATATAGCATACACTTAGATGTTACTGAAAGTACACAGAGCGTGGAGATGTTTGATACGGAGCTTCTAGTGGCTTGGGTGGTATCATTAAATGAATGTTAACTGTATATTTTTATCTTCTGATCTGTTACCTCCCCATTTGCTTTTTCTCCTGTGAGAAGATTCATCCAATTTTGGGTAACTTAATCAGACACATGGATCCATCAGAAAGTGCAGAGCGATTTACATGAAATTAAGCTTTGCTTTAAATTATTTGTGGAGATCAAATCTGTAACATTAGGTAGCAAACCTGGAAGACACTATTTTGTGTAACAAAGACATTCCCAGGTTTCAGTTAAGACTCAATCTAGGCAGTGTCTTGGATCAGATATTTAAAAGAAATATGACCAAGCTTCTCACCTAATGTATTACATAAGCTGAACTTTTAAAATGGCACATGTATCTTTCAGAGTTAGCATTTTTATACAATACATTATTAGTAAGTTTAATTATGAATGTCTCTTTATATATAGTCATCTGCACAGAAAGGTAAGAAATATCAGTTTGTTTTGGTAAGATAAAGTTTGATAAATCTTTTGCAAATATTTTAAAGGTGTCAGGAGTGAAAAAAGAAGAAAAAGATTTTTGAAAAATGAGAGTGGGCATTGGAACATCAAATTCATTGTTCCCAAATTTCCTGGGAAGGGGAGATGTCTAGAGATGCAACATGAAATTAAGTCTAGATTTGTTTAGTTGCAGGTCATAGGTATTCACGCAGTTGGGACAGGGAAAGGTGGTAGTGAGGGAAAGGATTTGTAATCTGCTCTGGAAGATACTCTATTACCTTCAAAGAGATTGAAGCACTTCCGTAACCATTTACTTAAATAAAGAGTTTTAACTGGGTCTTGTTTAGAGAGATTTGTGATACTGAGAGTTTAAACGTGATGCTTCCCTAGTCCCTACTTGATCTGGAATACAACACATCATCTCCTGCTGCCTGCAACGTGAAGGAAAACTCTTGATAATGGCCGTTTGCAATTAGCTCTCATGGTTTCTCTAACTTGTTCAAAGAAAACCAAGTGTTAAAAGAAGAAACAGCCGCTAATTTGCTTGTCTGACAGTTCTTTTGCTAATTGTAACCGTCTCTGTCCCCTCCCCAAAATAATATGACAGTATGCATAACAGTAAAGAGATTGTTTGCTGGTGAATTACAATGTCAGTTACTTGTCAGTATTTATGTAATACTGCAAGTGGTGCATGGTTTCAATAAGCGAGTAAGAAAATAAATGGATAACTCCCTTTGCTTCTTGTTTGTCTCCCTAGTAATATTTGTGTTCTGGTTACAAGAACTTAAGAATTTAATTGTTTTATATTTCATTTAAAATGGAGTAATTTTATAAGTAAATATTTTAACTGAGGCATGCTTTAACTCTATTGCTTTACTTCTATCAAAGATCATAAATAAACAATGGGGTTAGTAACATGGTACAGTTCTGTTTGGGTCTTCTTCGTACCTGCATATGGAAATAATTAAGAACAAAGAAGATAAAATGATCATTCTAATTATATAAGCTATATCAACAACAGCTTTTAACAAAAATGAAGTGAGCATGAAGTGGAAGGTACTAGTGGAAGGTACTGGAAGGTACTGCTGAAACTATGCCACTGACCAAATAATTCTTCAGCTAAGTACTGTGAACTAATCTAGGTCTAAATTTTTAAAAACATTTTGCATCATGATCTACAGAGGGACTTCAGCATCATGGCATTCAGGGTTAGAGGGGTACTGAAAAGCAAGAAACTTCAGGAGGTCTTTTTGCATATATAGCAATTACAGTTTAAGAATCTGTGAAATGAAAAATTGTTACCTAAAGTTGCAGTAATGCCTATGTTGAATTCTTTGTGAATGATCTAGTAGCACTTGGAATCTGAAAAGTGCCTGGGACTTACTATAGTAATCTTTTAGGAAGTGACTATATCCTTTAAAAATTAATAAATATAATTAGTTTTCAGGGCTGGCCTTAATTTTTAAGTGGAATTGATTGACAGCTTTCTGTTAAAGTGTTTTTCTGGGAAACAAATGGGAAAACATTTTTTTTTTCTCAGTACGCTGGCTCAATTTTGCCATTTTTTTCCCCCACTTTGTTCAGAAAATCTGTGATAAAAATTCCTTTTGAATTTAACTGGGTCAGAATACTATTTTTAAAAAAATAAGTGCATTAGTTTTGAGCTCAATTGCAGCTCAAGGTCTCATTTCTCCCATGCTTCAGTCGTCCTAAAGAACTTGAACCCTTTGTGTTGTGGTGTAGTTTTCCCTTATCAGGGAAGGAAACAATCTCTGCACGAAGCTGTGTAGGAATGGCATACAGTCACAGCAGGGACACCTTTAGGGTTCTTAACAGTTAGGGGATACAGGCAGGTTGAAGGTAGCTTCAAGAGATAGAAAGATGATTTATTTATTTATTCAGTAAAACAACTTCTGAGAATGAATATTAGTCGTTCTCGTGTAACACTTCTCCCAAATGAGTTTTGAAGCAGATGCAAAGCCCATGGAGTATTACACATCATTAACTGTTCTCTTCACTCTGCACTAAAGCTACTTTGTGGTGACAATTTTTTGCACGTTCCTTGGCAATGTGTGTCTATAATTAAACTCAGCCCCAGACATAGTATGAGTGAAGAGGTTGGTTTTGTTTGCTCTCAAAGGAGTCACATTGGAAAGGAACTTGAGAGGTGATGATATGTCATCTATTCTCCAGAAGGATTTGCAAATAGTGCCCATGTTAGAATCCATAAGGAATAGATCTTTTCTCCAGTCATTAAAATGTGTGTCTTTTTGGGATAAATGAGTCTATATTTTTTGTCAAAGGTAGAGAAACGTCTATACTGAATTTGACAGTACTGTAGTTCTGTGCCAGATGGGGCTACATGAAGGTGAAAAAAGTCATTATTAAAGAATAATTTTCTCAAAAGCTTTGAGTGCCTTTCACCCCAAACAGGGTGTAGTTTCTGTCCTTAAGCAGAATAAATACTGTCTATCATGTGTTAGGGTTTCCCGCCCCCTCCTCAGCCCCCCTTTCACATAATAAGAACATAAGAAATCCCCTACTGAGTAATCCCCTATGGTCTGTCAAGCCCGGCAGCATCTCCAGCCTATTGTCTCCAGCAGTGGTAAAGGGAGATGCTATTTAAAGACTAAGCATACGAGGCCTGGCTGCCTTTTGCAGTCCATTCCCTTTCCATTTCTCCAGTATCCAAAGTCAATGTATTTGATATGGTGCCTAGTATTATCACTGCCTAGTCATACTAAAAGTATCCTGTTGCTCACAGATTCGTCCAACCTCTTGACACGGTCTGTCTTCACAACCAGGATCTTCTGTTAGCAAGATGTAGAATTTCTCTGCCTTGTGTATAGAACTACTTTCATTTATTGTGTTTTTAAATCTCCTATTAGTCCCATCTCCTATTAGTTTCATCAAGTATCCCTAGTTCTAGTGTTAGAAAATTTTGTTAGTAACAGTTCAACATGATGTCAGATATATGGGTAGGGCAAAATTTTGTATAGCAACAGAATTATTGTAAATGCTCATTATTCTGTATTATTTTGTATTCTATTAAAAGGAAAAAAAAAATGAGCCTTTGTTGTGTTTTTTATAGGACTGGTACTGAACAGAGCATTTCATTGTGCCATCCGCAGTGCCAGTGAATCTTTTTTCCTGCCTGTTTAACTACTTCAGAAGCCAGTATTTTATTCCAAAACAGACATGATAAGCATATTTGTGTTGCAATTTTAGTTAAGGAGTTAAAGTTATGATCACGTAAATTGTAGTTTAGGTTCTCTATTGCTCATTTTCCTATCGTGAATCAAGCTTTAAAGTAGAAATGTTAGCTTCTAGTTAGAATATAACATTTAAAAATACAGAGGCGTTTAGAGGGAGAAAATCTTGCTGACAACCTATGCAATATGTGAATGAAACAATCAGATGGAGAATGGAAATTAAATGATGGCCTTCATGGAGAACAGGAAATTAAGGCTATGGATTTACTGTAGCAGGGAAGGCCCTATTTTAAGGTAGAGATTGTTCCCTTTTTAGACCATGAGGCATCACTGTGGCAATATACCAGCTGTTAACAAAGCAAATTATTAGTGACCAAGTGTTCAATATATTTGACATTATGTTTTTAAACAATTTGTAGTCTGGAAATGAGGAGAGATGACATTGAACACTTGGTTCTCTTCAAAAAGATTGTATAGCCATCTCTGTTATTGATCCTTCACTTTCTTTTTGTTCCAAGACAAATAATTGAGTATACCTAAAAATAATAGATAAGCGGTGAAATTTATTTATTTCCTCTTTCGTACCTCTGTATATATATGAAGATTTGTCTTTTAATTTTGATCACAGATATGGCAATACTGGTCATTTATAACTATAGGAAATCTTATGTATCTGGTTTGAGTCACTTTAATCAAAAGCCCTTTCACCTGACTTTTTTGGATCAAATACTTGTGGACTGGAACTTAATAGCTTTACAAATATTTACTGACTTTGCATATTGGAATGAACATCACTTTGCTGTAGGAGTTCATGACTGTGAACATGTGTGCTGAAAATTGTAATGCTTTCTTTTTACAGCTTCTGCAAACAAGATAAGTTGCCCATTACGTTCCAGTCCTGTGTGATTACGAAGGAGTGCCAGGTGTCAGAGTGGTCAGAATGGACCCCCTGCTCCAAAACCTGCTTTGACATGACAACCCCTAAAGGGAATCGTACAAGATCACGGACCATTAAACAGCTCCCTATCGGCGGTGAAAGTGAATGCCCGCAATTAGAAGAAACAGAGCAGTGTGTTTCTCAAGGAGATGGTGTGGCTCCATGCATTACGTAAGTTGGTTCATTTTAGTTGTCCCTATATTAAATTGAAGAATTTTAATTAAGCAGACAGGGCTGGTGATGGAATATTGACCAAATCATTATTACAGAAATAATAGGTTTGATTTTTTTTTTTTATCCTTTGCTTATTCAGAGCTCTTCTTAAAAGCTGAAATCTGCAAATAGCTGCTGTTGTAGTAAAAACACTTCCTCCTCTGAATACAGGGAAAATAACAAATATATATTTTTTCATTAGTGTTGACTTTTAAAAGAGAATGTTTGTGCGTATGCAGGCTCAGTTAAGACCATAATAAATTAATTGTATTAATTTTTCAGTGATCTTTTCCCTACATAACATTTCTACCAGAATCATTGTTTTCTGAACTACTTGTCTGCAGACAAAATGCTGAAAGAAGGAAAGAGGTGATAAACATCTGTTTAGCAACCAGACTTTTTTAGTGAGACTCGTATTCAGCACAGCAAAAGCAGGACTGGGCTCTAAATGGAAAGTGGGAGAGGTTAACAGTAACAGTAAATAAATTAACCCTGTTTAAAGTTTAGGAGAGATGACAGCAAGCACTTTATGATTCAAGAGATAGCTGTAATCCTTATCAACTAATCGAGATTAATATTAAAGTCCTAACTGTGCTTTTTCTTTATCAGGCTGAGAAGAGGGTCTGGGGAAATGTCATTTCATGTTAAGCATCTTTGACTGTGGTACATATTTTTCATTTAAGAGTTGAAATGTCATCTTTCCCCATTTCCAGCTACATTAGGAAGCAGTTTGCTTGATTTAGCCTTAAAGAACTTGTTGGGTAGAGAATTCTGTGGCATTTCTTGTGGTTCTTAATCCTGATTGGGGTTTTAACTGGGAGTCACAGATCTTCTTTCCTGTGCATTCACTGATTAGAAAGCTTACAGCTTCTCATCATTCATCAGTACCCAGCAGGGATGCTTAATACTGCAAAGCCATCTTCCTCTTGACAGTGAAAAAGGAATTTACTGAAAGGTTTTTTCTGAAGTAATAATAAAAAAATACAATTACAGTTTTACCTTGATATTCCAGAGAAACTTCTGTCTCTCTTATCAAAGATGAACAAGAGGCTCTGGAGTTTGTTTTTTGAGAGTTGGGTTGTTGTGGGTTTTCCCCTCTCCTTTTCTGGCTCTTACATTTCTCAGCGTGCACATTTCTTTGATATTTTGGCTTTGATTCACATAAATTGTCTAGCTCTAAGCAAATGCCAAGAGTCAGAGTCTTGAAAGTTAGCTTATCTGAACATATACTATATGTCTCTGTATGTCAAGTTTTTCTTCCCTCCAATAAAAAATTTATATGTGCAGTATATTTCAGGAATTGAACAGAAAAAATCTTCCTAAAAAGCGATGATTTCAAAGTGAAATAATAGAGGCAGATTTTCCACCCACATAAAATATCAGACTTAAAACATCTCTGTGTACAAGAAACTGTGGGGCTTAGGCACTTTAGAACATGAATAAAGCTATTAAGGTGTTTCAGCTTGGACAACTTAATGCTGTGTAAAATGGCTTCATGATTTCTAAAGACCCAATTAATCAAATTTGATCCAGGTATGGTTGGCGGACCACAGAGTGGACAGAATGCCGTGTCGATCCTCTCCTTAGCCAACAGGACAAGAGGCGAGGAAATCAGACAGCGCTGTGCGGAGGTGGCATTCAAACCCGGGAAATGTACTGTGTGCAAGCTAATGAAAATCTCCTCTCCTATTTAAATACCCTCAAGGAAAAAGAAGGTAAATTTGATTCACTTGCAATTGAATTAGTGTTAAATCAGAGCACTTCAGCATTCCAAAGCTCCTTGACAGCTGTTGTCTTTTGTCAGGAGTGCCTTCTTACCTAGCAAGTTACTGTTATTTTCTAGTTCAGATGAAAATACTTAATTGCAGTAGCAGAGATTTCATTCTCTATGCTGCAAATATTGGTTCCTAGCTACAAATTACTGTTTGTTAATATCTACTGAAATGTATTGTCTTATATGAAGGATGTTTCTCAATAAGAAAGAGCATGAGGAGGTGGGTCAGAAACCCTGGGTTCGGTTCCTTCCACTACTGTAAATTTCCTGTGTGTCCTTCAGGTGGGTGATGAACCTGTGTGGTTTGATGTGCAGGTGGCATGTGTCACGTTAGATCAATATAGAAATATGTAAAAATATGACCGCATTTAATTCTCAGGGAATTGATTCTTTTTTTTCCTTTGTTTTCTTGATTTGGTCAAGATCTTAAGTTGCTTTCAAGACTTCAAGCCAATATAGTTTCCTGGGTTTGTTTCCCTAAAAAGAGAAGATATTATTCCTTGTCACTGTTACAGATTGTACAGCTTCTTAAGAAAAGAGGGAGTAGCTTAGGAGACAAAATCTTTAATTCGTTTGGTAATATATGTACTTAAGAACTTCACTTGAGTATTTTATATTATCTCTGTTTCTGCTACTAATGCAGCACTATAGATTTAGAAATCAGTGAATTAAGCTAAATGCATTTAGCTTGTTAATTAAATTTTATCCTCTCCTGTAGCTGTTTCATATGAACACACATCATTATTTAAAAATAAATAAATAAATACAGGCACATACTTCAGGAAAAGCAGTTATACAAGTCATGTATAATACAACATTTAGACCAGAGCTGACCAAACTGCAGGCTAGTGAGGTTTCTGCTGTGGGTTAAAGGTACTCTCAAACTTGCCGTAGAGGTAGAGTTTATGGAGAATATTAATGCCAACATCCATTGCAGCGTGACTGCTTGGATCAGTAGGGTGTGACTTGTGTGCTCTGTGGATCCGACTTCTGTATTTATTAAAGAAGCAGCTTTCAGGCCTCCTCGTTTAATGCAAATCAGCTTCCGCCCAAGGGCTTTTAGTAAATCGCCTCTGCCGAACAAAGTTTAGATGCCCCTGCCTCAGAGTAAAGGAGTAGAAGCTCCCAGCTAAGGAGAGGTAACAGTAAAATCAGTGGCAGCTTACTGTTCAGAATGATGATTAGGATTTTGGTAGGCTGTGAAGTCTCACTGGCTTAGGCGGGTGTGAAATCTGCCCTTATCAGAGTGTGACAGAAATACGCAGAGCCCATCAGGAGGTAATCTCTGCAGACCCCGGAAAGCTGATTAAAATGTAACTAGTCTTTGGATGCATAAACATGAGAACAATTTTTCAAGAGCTCAAACTCGGGGTGAAGTGGGTCTTAGTTTAAAAAAATGCTCTGGGGTGTTTCCATATTAGGGGACAGATTTTCAGAAGAGCTGCTTCTCTACTCATCCTCCCGCTCTCTCCTCCCCATCTTGGATTCTGTGTGGGCAAGAGCTGCTCTCCAGGCCCTCTTAGGAACAAGCAAATCAGTGCCTCTAAAACCAATACCATTTGAAAACTGTAATTTGAGGATGGGAAAAAGCCGGGGGAGACATCTACCAGTTTTAGCTGTGGGGAAACGCCTTCATTTCAGTGTAGTTTACTGTTGGTTGTAGTGAATGCTGTCTCAGTAAGGCTGCTTTGAAGACCTCCCTTCTCATATACTCATGGTGGCGTTTCCCTGTTATTTCAGAAAGTCAGTCACAGACCAAGTCGAAGGCTAGTGCTGCACCTCTGCTATCGATCACTTTTGAAATAACAGGTAGGTAAATTAAGGCCTCTGACCTGGCCTTTCAAACAAAAGCGTTCAAAGGAGGCAACGTCCCTTTCGGGAGAACTATGTTGGCTGTATGTGTATAATTAACATGTTTATATAGCTCTGAAAGAGTTTAACAGATTTGTGCATTCTTAGGAAATTTCAGATCAGTTTGAAAGTGACGAGCCTGAACTCAAACTAATGAAGTTCATGAGTCAGCTAGGACACCAGGACAGTTCTCTGCTCCACTCCTAACCATTTTAGCAAGTGACTGGTTTTCCAATCTGTTCTGAACAGTGGGATTTGCTTCGCTGTGTTCATCACAGCTCCTATTTCCAATCCGTTTTGTAGATTTAAAACACTGAGTTAGGGCTCCAGTAAGAATTTAAACTTTTAATACTTAGCTGAATCAGAATCCCTCACGACATTCAGGTCTGTATTATCTCCTATCAGAATTCATAAACTTAGACTTGAGAAAGAAGAGGGAGTATTGAGTGTAGTAATTAGGCAGCTGACAATCAAGATTCCTGGAGGCCAATGTCATTCTGCCATTTACTTGCTACTGACTTAAATTGTTTCATCTCTATTCACCTATTTAACTGATTTAGTCATGAAGTTTCTCTCATGGTAAGCCTATGAGGTAGACTGTGTCACCTTTTTCCAAGTACCTTTAAAACCCTCAATTTAGAATGAGGGTGGAAGAATGTTCCTTTATGGGCATAAATTTATTCTGTATCTCCAAACACACACTCATTGCCCTGTTAAACACAGAGGAACTGCTTACATGCATGGAATTGTGCAGTTGCTCAGAGGATCAGGTTCTGAAATACCTGCTGTCTTTTGATGATAGCATTCAGCTTTGTAGAAAATGGGGAAAGAATATGTATTCTTTTATTGTTGGTCATAATGTGTTTTGGGCTTGGGTTTTTCTTGCTTTTTTTTGAGTGAGAGTACTTTAGTTGGAGAAATGTACTTCTGTTGTTTGCTGTGAAACCAGTGCGACAAATGACCAGAAGGAGGAATATGAAGTTGTTTCTGCTCATGCTGGTGCAGCTACATACAAATTCACTCTCTTTGCCAGCCTGGTCATTACTAGTCACTAGTCTGTTGAGGGTCCCTGGAGAAGAATGGGGAAGTTGAGACCTCAATGAATGTAGCAAATGCTTAAGAACAGAACTGTGTTTTTTTCTTTTCAGTTATTTTTAAAATGCGGTCATTCAGGGAGGTGTTTTATAAGGGTATAAAATATATTCAACTAGAATTTCCTAATATAGTAGATGATTTGAGGACAGGTTTATTGAATCTCATTTTAGTTTTTAGGTTACTACCTCAAACCTGAAACTCATTCAAAACTGGCTCTATTTTTTTAGTTAGACTGAAGAAGAAAAAGAGATTATCAAAATGCATTCACTTTTCTTTCAATTTTTGGCCCCAAATTTGGTCAAATTCCACACAGAGCTTTTAGTATTACACAGAGTCTAATTAGCATTCAGCATTACTGCCAAAGAAGAACAGTCTTTATTGCTACCACCAGAGAGTATGAAAGGATAGAGTTAAGACAGGGTTTTAAACTGTAAATTTGTGCATTCAGCATCATCTCTCCAAGTGTTTTTGCTAAACAATAAGCAGCAAAAGCTGAGCTTATTTATACTTTCTTGATGCTGAAAGAAATCCATTTACATTAATGGGAGCAAAATGTTCATAAGATTCCCAGGAAGGGCTAAGTTTTCTTATTTTGCTGTCATCTCAGAGAAGGAATTCTGAGTAATCCTGTGTGGAATAGACTTCGAATGTTTAATGATGAAAACATTTTTTTTTTATAATCTAGAATATGACTTGTGTGTCCTACTGTTGAATTCTTTTAAAAGCAAAATATAACAGATCTGGTAGCAGACATTTTTACATCACTTATGTTCTAAGAACAGCATTTCAATAACATTTTGGCATATTGAGAGATTTATTGATACCACTTACCTGTCTCCTAAGTATTTCTTTCTTCCCCTACACTCTAATGAGTGATGAAAAAGGCAGATATTTTCAGTAGGTGTTTTCATGATAAGTTTACTTAACAACGTTTGCTGACAAGACCTAGAATTCTTACTGGGCAGATACCTCCAAAAAAATTGAAATAGCATTCCTATTACTTAAGTCAGCCTCTTTAAAGCCAATCCTCATATTTTAGAATTTCAGGACTATCACAAATTTAGCTTGAAGCCAAATGGATTGTGACAGTAGCACAGTAGTACCTTCTATTGACAGACTCTTAAAAAAAATCTGGTTGAGATATCTGTGAACATCTGTGGTATGAAAATCTGAAATGTAAAGCTTCCTGATGAAAGGTCTTTGTTATTTTTCTAGTAACATCCCATGAACTAGTGTGATGGTAAGTGCTTAATCCTGATGCAGGCTGGAGATGAAGCATGGCATTCGTCAGAACACTTTCTCTGTTCCTTGAAGCAAGGCTGCATCTCAGGGGTGTAATTGACCCTTAATTTCAACTGTCTCACTTGGGCAATTCCCTGATTAGATCAAGGTTAAAAAAGTACAGTTAGCAGTTACTTACTGCTTTTCTTTTTTTATTAGAAACTATTCAATACAAATTCAATTACAGGCAAATTATGTTTATTTATATCCATGTTCTACACAAGATATGCATATTATGTTGATTATCATGCATTTTAGGTGCGCATATCAAACTTATTGTAAAAGTTAATGTTCTGTTGTAAAATTTAACTCCAACATACCATTATGAAAATGTTGGAATAATTGTTCTTTTATTATTTTGTGTTAAGAGATTGGTGAGCTGGAGGAAGTAATGTTGAATGACTATCTGCCATCTTCATGCCTTCATAACGTGGAGCAACACAGTGTAAAACTGTGCCAAGGGAGGCAACATGGGAAACTGGAACAGGGTGATGATTTTTCATTCCCTTTTCTCCTTAAAAAGTGAGAATTGAATGCTTTTTCTCTAACTGGAAAGCTCATCTACTTAGAAAGTCTGAATGGAAAGACACATACATATCTACAAATGAGATCATGCTTTAACAACCTGATGTTTAACATTATATCTGTGGTTATTGATCTCATCTTTCAGAAAGATATTTTGTCATATTCTGAATGTTTTTCAGAATATTTTTCATCAGAGATCTCTTTCCATCAAAAGAGATTATTTGTAGTGGTGGCAGAAAATTAGTAAGGTAACTTTCCTGTCAAAAAATGCTGAGGGAGTAGGATAAGAATGTTTAAGTTAAGGAACTGCATGTTTCTTCAATCAACCAAAGTAAATGAATATAGTAGACTTTGCTTTGCCTTCTAGCACATATTCTCTGCTTAGTTTAATATTTTGTCAAGTCCTATATTGTGAAAAATAATTAAATCTTTCTTGTAATGAAATGGTACATTTTGATTTAGAGTTCTGTGCCTTACTCTGGCACCTTATGGAGTTGTCCTATTATTTGTGTAACCTGGGAATTCAAAACAGTAAAGTATGGAAAGAACAGGGTGATTCTGGCCTGTTCCAGGGCTTATTGATCATTAAAGAACAGAAGAATATGCCTTCACATGTGTCTTTATAGATTAATAATACTTCAATTAAAAAATCAGTTGTCTTCTGCAGAGTTTTAATTATTTTAAATGTATTATGTATATATATTTATATTATATGCAAACAGTATATGCATCTAAAACAAAGCCTTTCTTGAACTAAAGCTGCTACAAGACACCTTATTGCTGAGTGTGCACTTCAAGGTCTTTAGAGTAAAAGAAATAACAAAATTTTGTCATAATCTTAATTGTGTTTCACATTATAGCTTAAAAATAATCTTCTAAAAATTAATCAGGCTTTTGAAGTTATAGCATCATATAGGAGCAAAGGGATTTTTACAGCTTTTTGTTCAGTTTCTTAAGTGAAGGCATACTCAATAAGACAGCAGGATATCGATTTACACAGAGCGCAATGTGAACAACTGTTGTAGTAACATAATCTATACATTAAATGAAAGGAATAGGTCCAACGGGGTGCTGCAATATCTACAGTCTTCCTGACTCCATGTAATCAGATTTGGCTGTGTTGATGCAGAGCATAAACTGACTTCTATTTCATTTTTTCAGAACAGGCATTTTTCCATCACTTCAACAGATTAAAATGATGAGATAGCAGCCTTTCTGAATGAAGGATAGTTCTGTCCATTTCCAGTTGAAGATTGTGACCAGTGACACATGAGAAATGTATTGACTTTGTCTTGACAGCCTCGAGGCCAGTGGACCGTAGGCTGTGTACGGGACCTCTTCCCAGCACCTCCCAGCTGTGCCATATCCCCTGTCCTACAGAGTGTGAGACCTCGGCGTGGTCAGCCTGGGGACCATGCACCTATGAAAGCTGTGATGACCCTCAGGCCAAGAAGGGTATGTAAAAATTCAGCAAAGCCTTTTAATGGTGATTATTTCATATTCCTAAGTCAGTAGGTACCTCTGGCTATGCAAGCATACTAAATTTTGTACCAAGAAGGGTATATCTAGTGCCTCTGAGCATCAAAAAAAGGTCATTGAATTAGGACTGTATTTAGCATTACTGCTCCACCAAAGATGTCAAAAATGCAGGCTCTGAAGGCCAGTTTGGGTTATTACAGGTCAATTCCAGTTTCAAACCTTCTTCTCAAACTGAAAGGGATACAGTTAGTGTATGTGTTCAAATCACAATTCTGGCACTGTCTCAGAAGGGGGGACAGAAGCAGCCTTTGAGGTGCATGCTGTCCAACTCACTTAAAGATTTACAGTTCAGATATAGCTTAAGAATTCACCAGTAGAATGTAAAGCACATGCTGGCAAAGAGCTGGGACCATTTGCTGTTAATAAGTGACACTGTTTTACTGATGACATATGTGCTGGTTTCAATTTTCACACGTTTTACAGTTTATTTCTATGCAGAACAGATGGTAGTAACCTAACATCAAAATAGGAAAGCAAGAGTACAGTGACAAGGACCTCATGTAAGAAGTCTGCAAGTTTCTGGCTGTAAATGAGTAAAAACTGGCCTAGTCATTGCTGCAATGTGACTATCTGACAAAAGTTGAGAATACAGACTTGGTTCCTTGATTGAAAACACTCGTAAGAAAGGGCAGCCACATATGTCCACTTGAAGGAGCAACTGTAATTACCACATTAGCTTAGTTTCATTTTCCTGGTATACTGCTAGCTACACTTCAGTCTGGGCAATAATAATGCAAGTCTTACAATGCAGTCTCATGGTAATGTGACCCAACCTTGATCAATTCAAGAAGGAAAAAGCAGTTCAGTGTGTAAGCCTATTGGATTAGGTCTCCTCTGAATACAGCTGTCAAGTAGTCTGTTATTTCTGTTTGTGTTCCATCAATGAAAGATTTGCTACATTTTCGGGGGTAATGTTTAGGTTTGTGAGACTGATTTGGGCACCTGCCTAATACAGAAACATATTATTATATACTTCATGCAAATCTTTATACGTGCACATGTGAGCAGGGATCTTTCTTCAACTGCCAATGTTTTCCTCTTATCTGGAAATTCTTATATTTTATTTTATAATTGAATTGACAGTTCTGAGAGAATGATGTAAAAATTGTACAGGCACTCCCAGTTTTAGCAACAAGTCTACATATTTCAGGAGTGGCCCTTTACTGTGGATCATTTGCCTCCTTTGTTGCAGTAGACACGAGATTTTCTTTTTTTATATCAGCCTTTTGTGGCAGGCTCAGTAAATCATTTGCACATAATTGGGCTGACCTCTTCAATTTAGAAAAAAAAAATATTAAAGATACATGGAAATGTATTTTTAAAGTAGTATTTATTATAATTTAATTGAGGCATATCTTCAAACAAAGAATCAATTCTTGCACATAAGTGTTTGAAAACTCTACCCTGTTTAGTATGTGCCCTGCTAGAAATGAGAGTTATATGTAGTATTTTATAAAAACTATCTGTATATTACTAACCTGCCTGAATATTGAGATAAAACAAAAGAAACTGTGAAGACATGTGAAAAGAAACAAATCTTTGCCAAAGTTAAAATATTCTGATCAGATATATCAGAAACTATAGAAAATTATTACATG
>VZTL01015648.1:7895-18058 GCA_013400535.1 Scopus umbretta
AAAAAAAATCAGAAAAAAATAGATTTACATCTTCAAGGAAATGAAGGAATCTGAATCTCCATCTACTATATCCTAATAAACTGCTATGTGAAAGGGAAGCAAAACTGTGCTCTGTATTCTAAGAAGGACTGTTAATCATGAGTGGCAAAACCAGCCTCTCTGGAGATCGGTATTGTCTGAAGAGTAATGGCACTGAATAGATGCTTCTCACTATGGGCTATCAGCTCATCATTCAGCATCCTAGTCTTCTAGTCAGTCTCAAATATAGAACTTTGTGTAGGAAGCTAATAGTCTAACAAAAATGGCTGGGTTTTCAGTCTACAGTGAACACACCTGAAAACTAGACTTAAAAATGAGGTACATCAATAATATGCGGCAGTGCCTAAATTTCTTTCTGGATCTAATCCCATATTAATTTCAGACACTTACACTGTTAGTTTCTGTGTATTAATGAAGCATGTTAATCATACTGGAAACATGTTTATTATAGCAATACTTTGTGAGTAGTATTTTTTAATTGTTTCAAAATCAGCTATTCATAAACAAAGTGTATCTGAAGTAATTATGTCAAACAACAAATTTTGCAACTACAATAGAAGAGATTCTGCTTTTAACATAGTTGAACTAATTTATGCCATGAAATTGGATTGACGTATTTTGGAGTACACTGCCTTAATTCCTTCTGTCCTAACAAATATGACTTATCTGGATGAACGCATGAAAAGAGATTTTAGTTCTCTGAGAACTCAGAAGGCAGTCCTGAGTTCCTCTTTGGACCATACAACTCTTCAATAAATTATTTTTGATGGTCATAATGAGAAACATCTGTATGAAAGAAAAATGTATTAGTTATACTATCTATTATTTTATTGATTTGAATTTGTATACAGGCAGAATGAATCTTCAGGCAGCTCAAACAGAATTTTAAAAAAATTAATTGGGTGCATTTTTATGATTCTAGGTCATCTTATTAAATGCCAGACTAACATATGGCAAAACATTATCCTGTTTTTAATTAAAAAGAAATACTGAAAAATACTTCTGAAACCTTCTGGCTAGAAATTTTTGTAGGTTAAACCATACTCTTTAAATTAAATTAACATAACAGGAAGGAACAGCATTCTATAAATCTTCATCAGTGAACTCATGACCAACTCTAACAGAAGACATATGTTTTGTGAAAAGGTTTCTTCTCTCTCTCAAGTCTGTTGACACTTTCTTTTCTTCTAGTTTCTTCCACCACGTTGCCAGGGTACCATTCATAAAGTGCACGAAGATCAAAAAGAACCTTTAGAACAACACAAGGGAAGAAAAACATTCCCAAATGCCAAATCAAGTGTAGGTTGGTTTGTTTGGGCTTTTTTTATTTAACTTCTTAACCAGTCTCCATCTCATCATTTATATTACTATTTCTGTAGCATCACTGGCTTTCAAACTTGTAGGGCTTTTCCTTCTCAGTTTCACCTGGTCAAAATTAGTCCATACATGATGCTCTGCAGGGCACATTGCCAAGTTAGATTTCTATCCACCTAGCTAGATTTCTGTTGAGGAGGAATGATATGACATGGCAGTCTAAGGATGTTAGGCTTTGCTTCAAAAATTTATGCTGGACATTAACTTCATTGAATTTTAAAGTCAGTTTATCTAACTTGTTTGGCTAGGTATTCCTTCTAGCATCTATATAAATCTAAACATACAGGTTAGTAAATTACAGGTAAAGAGGTATTGACAAGGGAACTTAGTGACTGTCATGCCATTCAACTTTCAAGCGCATAAAGGACTCGGATGTCACATTTCTATCTCTCCGTACACTACACTTAATTCAGTTATGAAGTCCAACACAACATTTAAGAATTAGTGTTGTGTAAATACATAAACAGAATGCACAGGCAAATCAGAGACTTCTCCAGGACTCAAATACACTATAGCAAGAATAACCTAAAACAGCACACAGAAAATTCCTAATAAATAGGCAATAGCTAATGATATATGTCAAATATCAGAAAAACAGTCATCAGGAGAAGACAGGCATCTTTAGGTATCTTATGTAGCTGGCACCTGAGAAGGGCATGGGGACTGTGTCATATCTGTTGTATGTGTCATATCCCTGAATGTCAAGGCAACTGGATGGTGCCCCAGTCTTACCATTGACTATAATGTGAACCACAGTATTTAGCTTTCAAAACCACATGTAATATCTAAGTGCATGCAAATTTTAGTGTGAGCAGTCTGGAGCTAATTCCCACCTTGTGTGACACTACTACTTTGTCCTACATTCATACCAAATTCATTCTTCTGGCCATAGAACTATCCTTAAAAATCTGTCAATACCTAAACTACATTTGAAAAGAGACCTGAAGACAATGCACAGGAACTAGAGAGCATAGTCTGTGCATGTGCTCCATATGTGAGCAGCAAGCCCAAAGACTTTAACTGTGAGGCACATTCACAGGAGGATCAAGTTCTGGACAATATGTGTACAGAAAAACAGATTCACTGATGTGCTACTTCCAGACTTTTAAAACATACAAGTATTTTTTGGAGTTTAATGTACAAATCTATAATAATTAAATTATCAAGTATGTTTCCGCTATGTTTTTTTCAGAAATAAATGATAAAATATAATAGGTAGCTAAAACAGAGAGATTAATTTTAAGTTCTCAGAGTAAAACTCCAGCAATTGGTAGTAATTTTCTGTATAGTTAAAATGGAGAGCACAGAAGGAATAATCAATACCTCTGAAACTGGAATTGACTTTAAGTGCACTTTTAAATTAACTTTTTAAATCACAGTTTGCTCTTAATAACAATTTAACATAATGAAATCTTTTATTCTGTTTGTAGTGTTCACAAACATAGACTTTTTTTATTTAGCTAAAATTTCTCTTTCTCCTACTTGATGATAAATCTTCACACAGAAAATACAAATACAATGTACTGCAAAATTGTCAGACACAACTTTGCAACTAACATTTTTTTCTTACTCAATTAAACTTTATAAGGATCATTTAAATGAAATGTAAAAACCTAACAAATTCTGAAAGCATGAGTTAATTTTTTCTAATAAGAGAGATTTTAAAGTCTGTTTTTACAGTATGGATAAATTTCAGAGAGATGATGTCAAAGTTCATAAAGAAACAAACAACAAGTAAAACATGACAGATTATAATGATGATGCACTAGATAGGACAATACAGAAGTAAACTTTTTACTTAGGGCTAGAGCATTTGAGAAAAACAATCAAAACCAGAAGGGTATAACAGTTATTTGAAGTCTCTCAATGTCATATACTACTAGTGGTGTTACTGGAACAGATATGTTAGGAAGTGGAACACAAAAATGATGGGTTCTTTTTGCTATTTCTGCTTTAATCGACCTTTTATATTTGACATTTTGATCCTCCTAGTGTTAAAAGTATAATAAAACGTTTGTACTTAAAAGAACCATCCATAAGCATAAAGATAGGCTTTAAATAACTGTGAATTTACAGGTGGAATCTTGTTAGGGCTGCAAGACCATGACTAGGCTGTTGGCTAGACCCTGCCCTGAGATTACGTTAACTAAGCAGGACATGATAACATGAGAAACTGCTGGATGTGACAGATAACAGTGTGAGAAGCTGACATAAATTAGAGAGAGCACCATGAGGCATGGCAAGGGTGCACAGGTGATTAAGGCAGAGCTGTCTGAGAAATGACTGAACTTCACAGGTAATTGGAGGGAGTACTGGGACCTTTGGGAAGGCAGTGTCTTGCAGGCCAGCAGTGCCAAGGTAATCACATCAGTGGTAACCTACAAGGCTGAGATTACCCAAGTAATGGTAACAGAAATATCCAGTTTGGATAAGGATATAGAAAACCCGGGACCAATAGGGAAAAAGTAATTGAGAGCTGTTGGGAGGAGATTGGGGCATAGAAAGGGAGGTACAAGGGTGACAAAAATAGTAGTAAAGTATGCTAATGTTGAAATTGGTGCTGTCTTGGTGTACCTGCTGGGCAGCCCTGCACTTGATCACTGTAGCCTAAAACAGGACTGTAGACAAAGCCTGTTACTCTGAGCATAACACAGGAGTCAACCCTGCAGTCAGGATGGCTTGGGCAGGGTTCTCTGGCTAACAGAAGTGCACGTGGACAGGCAAATCAGTGGTACCTCCAGGTCAGGTCTTGTTCCTGACAGCATCCACATCTGCCCATCAATTCTAATAAGTGTAATATTTTGTCACAAACCTTGCCATGCAATTCATGCAACTCAGATTTCTTTTTTTTTAGCTGCTGATGTATTTCTAAATAAGACAAAGACACTCAATGGAAAAGGGATATCAATGTTTATTGATCCAGAGAGACTTTTCTTGAATTGTTTTAAAAAATTACTACTATTCATAGTTTAAGATTTCTCCAAGCACAATTATCAATTTGTACTTCTAATAGCATTAGAAAGCTTCTTTGACTTCCAAAGAGATGGGAGATGTGAAACAGGCAAAAGGATACCCACAAATACTGTGCATGCACATGGGATAGATTAAACTAGTAGAAAAAAATTGTCTGAGATCTGAGACACTTCATTTCCAGTACCTAAGGAAGAACTCGAATTACTGTCTTGAATTTATTGTGCTTAAAATACACTTAGTCAACTTAATATTTGGTAATGCATGCATACCCATATACAACATTGCTGGACCACAAGTCTCTTAAATGGTTATCAGCAACGAGGCTGATAAATATGTAAAATATACTGTAGTAATAAGACAGAAAATTATGTTCAAAAGTATTCACTAAATTACTCTTTCTGTTTTTTTTTGTTGGTGGTGTTTTTTGTTTTTTTGTTTTTGTTTTTGTTTTTTTTATGGAGTCTTTATAATCTACATAGAGATCTTTCAATATTCAATGCCTACTTTGAAAAAATACAGAATAAACAGCAAAAAATGTAATTTATTGAGCTGAGAATCAAGTGATACAGCTGTTGCAGAAACTACTGCTTCAAGAAGACTAAATACTTATTATCTTCACCTTTATTAGCAAGTAAACTTTAACAGCACCTAAAAATATACTGCATACCTTCTCCCCCTCTCTCTCTGAATTGCATACTTTCTGTACAAAATGCTAGTGTCCTAATTTATTTGTTAATCTAAAACATTTTCACCTCATCTACCTTAGAATCCTACATCTAGCTCCACAGAAGACATTAAATTTAGGGAACATATGATGAATGCAGAGAAGGATAACATAAACTTTCAGAAGGAAGCAATAGAAGCCTACCCCATTAATGATAATTTATTTTCTTGATTAGAAACAAATAAAAATAGATTTAGGAAAATAAAAGTTCCCATCTCAGCTTCTGTAGAGTTACCCTCCATTTGTAATATTATGACATTCAATATAGAATTTGGTCCTGAAGCACTTTAGTATATTCAATTAAGAAAGAAAAATTATCAAAACATGGAACATGGAATATTTCATATTTCATACAATACAGGACAGAGGGAAAAAAGGCTACAATGTGACAAAGTTATAGGACAACATTTACTTGTTTTAAGAGATGAAAAAAGAAGGGATAATATGCAGGTAGATTTAAAAAAATATTGTTTAAGACATATAACACCCCCTCAATTAAAAAAACCAAAACCAAAACCAAAAACAAAACATGTATAATCTGGTATGGTTTTAGTATAATAACTATTACTTTAAAATGTGTAGGCAAAGCGTTCACTTAGCTATCCATTACTGGTTTCTTTTTCCTAGGGAGCATGAGTCACATATGTTAAAATTGTCATATTTCAGCAACCCTGACATTGAGAGATCATTTTCAAAGGTATCTTTGAAATGATCCCTTCTCTTTTCAAGATGCCATGAAAGTTACAGCCTCAATGGAATGCCTGGTCCAATGCTGGAGACATGGACGGGTGCATGAGCAGTGGCAGTGACTTTGGAACTCCTAAGTAGGCAATGCTTCACAAATTAAGTCACTGCCTTGCAGAAGTGCCTTTTTAACACTTTAGCTTACATTTGTTCAAAGAAAACAAAGAAAAAATAATTATGTGGGAAAATCTAGAAGTCAATAAAAATCAACCTGGACTTACATGTAAATAATGCCTTTTTATGTTTTTCAGCATACTCCATCAAATTTTGAGTTTTGCATTTGTGTTCTTACCAACAAAAATATTATAGATACTTTACGACCAGTTTAAAAAAAAAAAAAAATATAAAAACCTTACCACCAATTTAAAAAAAAAAAAAAAAAAAAAAAAAAGCAGGTCATACCATAAACAGCATTGTAATTTGGTCAAAACCTCTTAAGGGGCCTTTCAGCTCTGAAACTGTCTTCAGTGAAGATGCCTAACTCATGTCTGTCTTGATCTACCTCAATCCCTGTGGATAACACTTCCAGTTAAACCTTTTTCTTCTTAGCTGTTATTTTACATTTCCATTTTCTTTAGGTTTTCTGGCCATCAGGTGGGTGGGAGTCCTTATTTACAGCCATGTGAATGAATACATGAATATAACTAAACTTCTAATTTCAACTTAAAAAATAAATATTGAACCTGGATACCTAACATAATTTTGCAGTGCTAAGGCTTGTAAAATTTTTTTTCTGGGTCTTGACTGCCTTGCTTATCAATTGTTTTGAAGTGGAAAACATGAGGCAAATACAACATGTTATTACATTCCATACTATTTATGTGAATAAAAATAAATGTTATAATGGGGTGTTTTCCAAGAAATGTTTACTGCCAAATATTAATGAATACTAATTTACATTTAATCAAGACAGTATTTCACATAAATTCCAATTAATAGGAATACATTTTTCTATTGCCAAGATATAAGTGGTGTTCAACAAAGTTTAAAGTATATCTGAAATTCAAATTTGATTTTGAAGCAAATAAATATTTAAAAGTATATGAGCCAGTTTATGCAAGAATGACACACAGCCTACTTATCAGAGAGATCTAATTTATGATTAAATGTTAGGTATTTTGTGAGGGGACCTGTAGTTCCTAAATTCCCTGATGGTCTCTTGTGAATGTGAGTGGGCAGCTTTTAAAGGTACTGATATAATATTCACAAATAAAAAAAAAATTACATTTAACATTGAAGAAGTTATTTCAATTTCTTTGTTTTGGAAAATAAGTTATTTCTCTCTAAAAATTAGAAATTATACCAATGTTAAGAAATCTATATTTCAGAAATTTGTGAAGGCAAACTTAAGATAAATACTGAACCTGAAATTCACATTTTACTAGGCTTGAACATGTGCTATCTAAATGTTTTAATTACTTTAACTGAAAATTACAATTTTAATACAATAAAACTGTTACTTCCTATCCAAATGTACACACAGCAAATTACAGTACACTAGTGTAACTCTTGACCAATGGGTTCAGCTGTTTGCGACCCAAGGCTTAGTTTCTGGCAGCACAGTTGTGTGACTTTGGCACCATTTTCCTAAGGAAACTATTTTAAGTGTGAGAAAGCAAGGGGACTAAAGTCATGGCAGATGAAGAAAAAGGAGGGAGGGGAGAAAGAGTAGGTGTTGAGACAGTGATAATCAGTAGGTCAGAGATTCAGTATGAAAAATGCTGACATAAAAAGGCATAAAATCCTGAGAAATATTCAGCAACAGCAAGGGTCAGCCTGTTCAAAGAACAAGGAGGGTCTTCCCCATCTGACTACTAACTGCCCAGTCAACTGAGATTCATCAGGGATCAGTATTACAGATGGCAAGCATATAAATGCTTTTCACGTAGCTTATTGGTTGCAGCTACCTACCACGTGTATTAGCCAACACATAATTGTTTTCCACTCCTGAGTTGTTCATATCTTACTGACAGTCTCTTCCTTTATGACAGAAGAAGCCCAAATGAAGTGACCCAGAAAAAGAGGTACTGGCCCCTGGTACAGTAAGACTAACCCAGCCTTCACAATCATTACACTAAGGAAATTTGAAAGAAGTCTACAAACAAGGATGAAAACTAGTTAACATTTTCTACTTCTAAAAACTAGCATTTAAAGAATTGCAGATTAAAATAATTTGCATAATAGAAAATATCTTGTTTGAGGCATTACTATAATGTGATTTAGAATTCAAAAGAGCTTTAAGTTCTTGAGTATAGGTTAGTGTCATGGTGACAGATTTTAATTGGGAATAATTTTGAGTATGATTCTATTTTGGTTTTGGTCTACAGTTTGTTCAGATGTATCCTAAATAATATGAAAATTAAATTGTACCAGTATAATTGATTTTGTTTGAACTATGGTTTTATACCTCATTAAACAACATATCATAAACTTATTTGTTACTACATTATGAAGAAAAGACAAAACAAATTTGATTTAATACCACTCAACAACATTTTTTGAAAGAATACCATGTATCTTGCTGCAGCTTTTATACTTGTGAAGGTTAAAAAAGTTCTGTTTTGGTTTTTTTTATTCTTTAAATTGCTCAGAATGTCTACAGTATACTTGATTTCAGCCACAACACTGTTAAAATAGGGCAATCTGAATGTGTTTACTTTTCTTTCACTTTCCATTTTTACGTTCATGTATGTCAGCATTATGTATTGACATCCATATATTTGCAAAAACACATAGTGATCGAGCAGGCAAAGTCTGCACAGTAATGCCCTTAGCATTTTCTACTTCTGCAAGTAAATTTATATACTCAACTGAATTAAAAGGAGAGTGTCTCTCTGAATAGATAAAATAGCACTTTCTTTGCCAGCCAAATTTATCCATTTTTGCCTGTGTGTCATTCATAAAACTGTGATTGTAGGACATATCTTTCCTTGAAGACAAAGCAGTGGTAAAAATAATGTTGAGAAAAAGATGAAAAGAGCACCCAGAATTCCAGGATAAATAAATGAGTCATGAGCTACCACAGTATAAGTTCAAATGTCTTTTCTCCAAATTTGTAATTTTATTCTGATTTTGTACACTGTAAACTTTAAACTCAGAATATTACCTAAGGTAATACATATCTTGAACATCATCAGAGACTCATGTTTAGCATTAAATGTAAATGAATGATGAACCAATATAAACAAAATAATGGAGTTGCTGTCATATTTAGCAAAACAGTACATGAATGTCAATTTAAAAAATCCATTTTCCAGAAAAGACTTGACCAGAATTAAGAATTGCAGCTCTAAGAAAGCAATACCATTATTCATTTGAAAATTATTGTGTTGAACTGAAATGACTGCAAAACAAACAAATAAACAAAACCACAAACCCCACGAATAAAACATGATTGGTTCTATTAAAGTTGGCAGTACTGGTTAAGTAACAACATTCATCTGTCCATTTTCAGACTTTTAAGATCAAGTAAAATGGATTAGAATTGCATGTTATTTCTTCTCCATAATTACTTTCTGTGTACAGCTGAACAAAAGCATTAGCTTTCATCCACATGAAATTAAAAATAAAAGAAAAGAAAAAAAAAAGAAAAAAGAAAATCGTAAAGTTGAAACTTTGGATACAATTAATTTTCTTTAACTCTGACATCTACATTGTAGATATTTAAATAATAGCTCTTCACCCTAGTCCATGGTTGCCGTTAACAGTGATAACTTCCAGAGATTGGTTCATATCACCCTAGACAGATATCCAAGACAGCTACAATGAACCACCCTTTGGAGATGCCATCTTCTTCCCACTGATTATGAAGAAAACTCATAGTGACCAGTTCAGATACAATCAGAAAATACTGTAACCCTGATCGCACAGCTGAATAACAGTCTAGAAGAAGCACCTTAGGTAAAAGTCAGAGAGCTCCATTACACTCGTGGATGAAAGAGAACAAAGGAAAGATTTTTACTCTTGGCTACAATGTTTACTACAATGTTTAACTGCTAATTTACTACTGGCTCTTTTTTGCAAATCTGTCATTAGTTATCTTCAAGACTAAACTCATTAAAATGGCTAAGTTTAAGCAGTCTTTTTCCATTTGACAGCTGGGCTAGTGTTCATACCCTTGCCTTCAGTAAATTAACAGTAGCCAGGATAGCCAAGGCACAGGAAAAATCTAACTAGGAAGGGAAAACATCCTGTCAGTTTATTGGAAGCAAAAGGATAGGCAAGAAAGAGTTGAGTCATTACTTAAGGAGCACCAAACACTATTGAAGCTGGGAAGGATGAAGCGTTTAGACCTTTCCTACTTCAGTTT
>VZTL01015665.1:0-14245 GCA_013400535.1 Scopus umbretta
ATTTTTTAGCACTGGTTTGTTAAATATACTTGCCTCTTGATGTTTCTTTTGGCATCCTTATATTTTGTTTTCCCAGCACAGATTAATTTTTGGCTTTTTTCTCATATTCATCTGAATAGCCTGTGTACCCAGATTGTCACTCCTAAAAATTTCCTGCCTTTGCTTTGTGGGATGATGAGGGCAAAGCTTCGAATGTGCCAAGTAGCACTTATTTAACAAACAAAAAAACCCCAAAAACCCAAACTCCACATCTTTTTGTTTTATCATTACAGCAAGACCTTGATCCATGCTTAAACACTGGAATCATCACAGCTTTGCGGGATTTGCAACTTATATTATTCATCAAGATGTTTAGCCTTTCAGTAAAAAACTTCATTCTGATGTTATCTGCGTATCATTGCGTCCCCAGTGCTGCCTATGTGAATTTGAAGATGATTGTTGGCCAGATTCATGATTACAAAAAAAATCCAGGCTTGTAGCTTTGCCACTGAGCAACATGGTGTCATCCAGTGTGAGAGTTTTGGGAAAGCAAGCTTTGGCTGGTGCACTCTTTGGTGGGTGGCCCGTGGTATTGGATAGGCAGAAGGGCACTACAGTCGCTCAGGGCAGTGCTGCTTTTAGCAAGAGTTGCTCAGAATGAACCCAGCCTAGGTGATAAAATTTCCTTGCACCTTTGAGACTCTTGACTTCCAAAACAACCCTCCTGTTTCACCTTGATTTTTTCAACAGGTGTGAGGACCTGCACACTGCCGTTGCCCTGAGCTCTCTGGTGGCGGTAGATGTTGGGAGCAAAGCGTGGCATTCTGGAGAGGAAAGAACTAGCCTGGCAAGCAGCAAAGATAATATCAACGTGTATAACATTGTTCTTGCTTTCTCTTCACAGTTGATAGGATTGAGTGTTTCCAATGGAAAGGACCAGCTCGTGGTTTTCCACACAAAAGACAACAAGGATCTCATTGTCTGTCTCTTCAGTAAAGAGCCCTCTAACGACAGCAAGATTGGCGAGCTGGTGGGAGTCCTGGCAAGTCACTTCAAGAGGTCAGTGTTGGGGATGGATTTTGCTGAAAACTCAGTCTAGCGTGCCAAATCAGAAACTTCCCCTGAAGTCATTTTGATGTCAGTTTTGAGCTTTATCTGCGTTACTCCACCATATTACTAGGATACCAGTGCAATGTTTTTTTCCCTTGCATTTTTGGGGCATGCTTTTTAGCTACGACACTTTGCTTGTCCCTTCTACCTTCCCTGTCTGTGTGGGTGTTTGCGGCCAAATGTTGCTGAAGATGCATTTTGAACATGTCACAATGTCTCCTGAATGCTTCTTACAGTCAAACTTTTAACATGTAAAATTAAGATATAGCTATTCCTTTCCCAGATTGCTCTCCCTGCCACCAGTATCGGTAGATGATTTACTCCTTGAGCTGTAAAATGTCACGTTGCCTGCAAATTCTCTCTCTTGTAAATCAATGTGCAAAAGCTGTTTTATTGGTGGACCTAATACTTAACTGGTCATCTTGCTTTGAGCTTCTTGTAGCTACAGCTGAACTAGCAATAATCATGTTTACACCATAGAGCAAGTTTGGGACTGTCCAGACAAGCATCACAGCAGTGACTGCATTGCAGGCAATCACATAAAAGTAACTCTGTAGAGAAATGGTGGGTGGAGTAAACAGACCTTCAGAGTTGTTCCCTTACTCCTCCAGAACAGATTCTCTTGAGAATTGATGTTGTTCGGCATCACATGCAGCGTTGGCTTTCGCCATTCACAGTATCATGCTCCATTTAATGACCCATAAAGAGGAGTCTTTGTAGGTAAATATTCATACAGAGCTACAACTGGCAGGACAATGAGAGTGAATTTAGGTTACATTAGGTCCCTAGGTCGTTTTTTTCATGAATTCAAGGAGAGCATGCCTGTTAGCCACTTCTCAGCGCTGCTGGAGGTAGGTGCTAGGTTCATTTGAAATGCATTCTCAGCATTGGCATAACTTGCTTTGGGAAGTTCAGTGCCGAAAAGGAACAGAAAGCATTCTATGTTTTTGCTTTTACCTAAATATAGTTTAATATCCAAGGTAGCTACTCCTGAAGGCTCAGGACTTACGGGTATTTTAAAGCAACGCACTTCACTTTGGGAATCCTGTGAAGTAGCTGGAGTTCTTTCATGTCTGGCGTGTTTTGAACACAGGTGACATCTTCTTCAGATAGCTGATGCTCCGCAGTGTCTTAACAAGTCTCTAATGCTGGGAAGAGCTGTGAAACTGTTGATTACACTCCAGATCCTGTATGTTCAGTGTTCAGACTACCCTGGTTTGCTGTTCCTTTTGCTCAGACATTACTATGAAGTAGCCAGCCTTTTCGTCAAGTATCTTGTGTAGCTCAGTATGAGGCACATGTTCTTCGTTTTAAGCAAATATATTGTGTGGCCATCAGTCTAAAATATTGCACCTTTCATAAAAGGGTATAAACTATTGATTTTCAATTTCTTATACTGATTTAGCAATGACATTTTTATCTTTAAAAAGAATTAGTTTTTATCTAATCACTGTCTGTAGCAGAATGGCAGTTCAATACTTTTATATGCTATTTAATCTTGACTCAATACAATATTAGCATATTGACTTAATACAATACAGTATTTTTTACAGCTTCAAATGACAACTCTCAGCACAGCTGGTTAAATGGGAGAGCTGGTCTAAAAGCCCCTTTTTCTCCAACGTCTAATAAAAGTTACTGGTTTAACAGTAATGTACAGGAACAGCTCACATTGAACTTTCCAAGTATCCAAATGTCATGGTTTCCCTCTTCAAAGCAATATCTGTAAATCAAAATAAAAGGAAATATTCTTCTTTCCATTTCAACTTTCCATTTTCGAAGAGTGAAAAAATCCTGTCAGTGAATGGGATTAGCTGACCCCTTGCTTAAGAGGCACTTTGGGAATTCCTCGTTAAACAGGATTAGCTGAAAGTCACCGCGTGCCTCATGGCAAGTGTCGGGTTTCTCTGTCCTGCCTGTCAGAAGGTGGTTGCTGTGAAAAGAAAGTGGATCCAGCAGTAAAATCTTGCGCCTGAAAGTTCAACCGCCGGGTGACCCTGTAATGGGGCCTCAGAGCTCTGCTCCACTTGGGACGTGGGGAGCAGCTTCCTTGGGTTACAGGGGGATCTCACCGGAGGTCCTCTCCGAACATATAAAGCAATTTTCAGCCATCTCGATACCAGTCCTAAAACCCCCGTTCCGAGGTTTTAGCAAGGGTAAGGTTGCACAGCTACCCTTGGTTATGTGCAGCACAGTAAGTAGCGATACTTAAATCCTTGTGTAATAAAATCATGTAAAACTCTGTGCCATTCTTTATTAGTGTGTAGGAAAGATGAGGCGGCGGCTGGTGGTGACGTCTGTGCTGAGGATGCCTAAACCTTCTCATTCAGATGCTTTGTTTCGGGTTTTATTAGTTGTCCAAACTGGCAAGTTCAATGCTGACACATTTTGTGTTGGGAATTTTGGAAATTTTAAGCAAGAAATAGTTTAGACATTTTAGAAAAAAGTTTAGAGATAATGTCTGTAGATGCTATATTCTGGCAGCTGCTTTTGGAGAAGTTACGCTGTCCCTGTTTTTAGGCATAAAGGCTTCAAATTTGGGACCGTATTGCCTGAGTTCACATATCTTTCCCTTCACCCATGAAAATCTCCCTGAAACTGCATCTTCTTAAAATTATTCCTAGTAGTTTTCTTACTTTCAGACTGTGGTCACAAATTGGTATTTATGTTGCACAGAACTAACATGTTGCTTCTGTGAGCTATAGAATTCTGGAGTAACGACTCTGCTGGTTAAGATAGTGAATTGAATATAGTCGGGTGAATGGGTGTTTGAGTCATCCTTCTAATATATCAGCTAGATTGTATTTTTTTAACACTGCAGTTATTTAGGTAGCTGAATTCCCAACAGAAACAATGGGAAACCTGGCTGAGATGCTGACGTAATGGCCACAGTAAGTTCATGGCTGCCTGCAGAACAGTGCGTAGACGTGTCCATGAACTTGAGTTGGCCTGGGTGTTTTTCTTGCTGTCCTCCAGCCGTGGCTGTCTCGGAGCCCTTGTGCCTGTCAAGTGCAGAAAGCTGTGATTAAGCAGAGTGCATGAAATAGCTGGAAGAATCCTCTAGCAGCTCAGTGTGTTGGGTAGTCCCTTGTAGGAGCAAGCAATCCATGGAATTTGGATCATGGGGCTCTCTTACGCTGCTTGGCAGGAAGAAAAGGTGTTCTGAAGTGATGAGGGTAGCGTGTTGCTCTTGTTGGGTTGACAAAGCTTTTGCTTACAGTGCAGGGGACGTGGCTCTCGGAAGCTGTGGATGTGGCCACGGTGTCCCTTCAAGTGTTGGAGCCCATGTTCAGGAGAAAGGGGCCTGAGGAGCTCTTGGAGGAGTGAGGGTGGATGTAAAATGGGAGGACTATCAGCCAGGAAAGGATTTATCCTTTCCATCTTTTACACCCACATTGCTTCATGGTCCTTAATCCTCTAGAAGATGTCTCAACTGATCAGTCCAACGTAGTGAGGACTCTTTCTGGATGTACTTCAGAGCTGTACTTCACCAGAGAAGACCTGATGCTAGCCAGTTTCCAAAACACTAACTGCTTTTACTCTCATCCTCGTTGTGGCTGTCACACTGTGTGTCGCCTCCCGTTCCCAGTCCTCCTTGCAGCGTGGAAGTGTCATGATCTAAACACCATGGATTGTAAAGGCAGCTCAGATGTCATCAAAGAAGGTGACCGAGACCCATCCTTTGCCTCCCAGCACTGTGTTCTGTTCTGCAGCACACTCTAACTTAAAGAATTTATCTTTTTGGCTGTGTTAAAACACACATGGTATTTTTTGTCTGGCTTGCCCATGCAGTTCAGATCAGTGTGTATCGGTGGCCTGCTCTCTTCGATGCTTTCTGTTCTCCTAATCCCTGCATTGTCTGCAACCGCAGTCGCTGGTTTTCTTCCAGGATTGCTGAAGGGAAGGGGGAGGTAAAAGAACAGAGAAAAGCAATCCCTGCAGAACTCCAGCAGAAAATCACTTGCCTAAGGATAGTTTTGTATTTTCTATTGCACTTTGAGACCTGTCAGCCAATTTTAATCATTAGTGTGCACTGGATTAATTTTCTTTAGTTCTGGGTTCTTAAACTGGCATGCCTTAGAGCCAGTTGCATTGGCGCGGCTACGCTATTGACCAAGCAGTAATTCATAAAAATGGATCTCAACCTAAGGCGATGAGCTGTAGGCTCCAGTAAAGCCTGTTACCCTGTTCTTATTCCACGCAGGGCTCTCTGGCTTGGCACGAAGGTGTCTTTAGGAAGATTACGTTCCTCGGCTTTCCCTTTTACATGCCTTAAATATTGCAATTTTGCTCCATCTGTGCATTTCATTACATTAGCTGAGATGGTAGCAATTTATTTGATTGCAGCAGCAGAGAGGTTTGGTTATTGGACTTAGTGTCATGTGGACATGTATCATCCATGTGTAATACAGGAGGGTGAGTGTGTATGTATAATTTATACATATCTATGTAAAAAATTGGGAAAATATAACTGTATACATATATTTATGTATGCATACATGTAAAAATTGGAGAAGATATATGTATATGCTTGTTTATGCGTATATGTAAAGCATGGAAAGTATATGTATATACGTGTATATACATACACTTAAAAAATTGGGGTGAAAATCTGTGCCATCCGCCTTTCAAAACAAAATGAAATAGAATCCCATTTGCTGCAAGGTGCACAGTTTGCCCAGGCCTCCTATTAAGCAAGATTTGCATGGGGAAGCGCGTCCTTACAAAACGCACCTTTCTTTGCTGGCCATCAGCAGTGCGGTGGCCCACTGGGGCGGTATCTGGGATTAAAGCTTTCTCATGCTAATTACTACAAACAAACAGATCCTGGTCCAGAGAGTTCAGGGTGGAAGCGGAGCCAGGCAGCGGGGAAGGGGGAGCAGCGGCGTGGGTCGCGCTGGGGGAGCGGAGGCAGCTCGCCCCTTGGTGTGGACGGAGGAGAGACCAAAGCCGGGCTGGGGCTGCAGCGTGCCCAGCCCAGGGGAGACCGCTTTTAGCCCTGCTGTAGGGCATTCAGAGAAGCCTTTCTTTGGGGGAAAAAGTGCACTTCTGGCTGCTTTCCTGGTATTCACAGCTTTAGCTGTAAATGCTAGTTTCACTAGAATTGCTTAAAACTTTGGATGAGTGCAGTATGCCCCGAATCCCCCTGCCCGACGTAAATTGAGTGTCAGAATAAAACCTAACCAGAATTACAGAATTTGGGGAGATTAAATATATTTGGGAGAAATAGAAGAACTCACAAATGTGTTTTCTGGTTTTTTGCTCTTTGCAACAGTTCATGTTGTGGCAAACTAAGCTTCCTGCAAACGCGTTTAAGTGAAAGATTCTAAAATTGGCCATTATCTAATAATGGTGTTTAAGGCTAAGCTCCATGAGTGCTGCCTACTGGGTGTTTTTCGTTAATAGTAGGAACACCAAGATGTTTGTCAGACAGAGGCAAAGAAACACCCTGTAAATACACATTTTCAATCCATTCTGCAAGGGTGAGGACAAGCATTTTACACATTTTTGATGCTGTCTGTAAAAAAAAAAGACAGAGGAGATTCAGCGTGATTTTATTTTTCTTGTTTAGGAGAAAATCCTCAGCTCAGTTGTGAGCATGGTCTGGAACACAAGTCATTACATAGCAGGGCCCAGTTTGATTAAAATCAATTCAGTATTGTTTATTTGAAATTTTTGCACTGATATGAAGAAACAGATCTTCCAGCTCAGGCCCAGGGATCGTGCAAGAGGTTAAAAACACTTCAATTTGTCATAAAGCTACTCTTTCATAACAAAACGGCACTGATTTTAAATCAGTTTAAAGTTGTTCCTTTCTTCTAAAGCGCTTTACCTTTCTCTTGTAGAAACCTTGATTAACTGCGGAGACTAATAGATTTACACGCGAGTTAGAAGCGTGTTCTCTGTAGTCAATGACAATGTGGAGGAGACGATGGGGATTCATACTCTTGGGTTTTTGGGACAAAGAAGGAAAGAGGAGTCCAAACTGGTATTTGAAAACACAAATGTGATGGTGTGCCGCTCACAAAGCGACCTTACTCCAAGGAAATAACGATCTCGTAAGGCAGAAAGCCTCCACACAAAGGAAGGGTGTTACAACCGCTGGTATCAAATTAATCTGTCACTTAAGCTTTGTGAACGCGATGAAAATTATCCTTTAACTGACAATGGGTGTCAGCAGCGCCGGCAGCCGGGCCGGTGATGAGTACTCTTTAACTGGAAGTTTCCATCCACGCTGGTGATTTCTTGTAGGCTAGACGAGATCAAAAGGAGATGAGCGCCGCTTCGAAAAAGCGGGCTGGAAACAAACTGCTTCTAAATTGCTATTGAATATGATTTGTCCTTTGTCACCACTGCCAACTAACCCGCGTTTAGTTCTGATGCAGCCGTGCCAGTGGCTGACACCATTGTTAGCGGCGGCTGGAGCCTGACAAAGGACCAGACTTTATTCACATCAGACTCTTCCCTAACATTTCTTTCAATGCTTGAGCTTTGTTTTTATACAGGATTTCTAGTCATAATGATTTTTTAGTAAAATTCTGCTGTGTTTTGGGGGGGAAGCCCTAACCCACAGTTAGCTGTCGGCTTTTAAGCACCAGGTACTCGTCCCTGTGGAAGGGTAGTGGCAAGAGGAAAAATAGTTTCCTTACACAAAATAAATTTTAAAAAATACATAAACTGGAAAAATTGGCTTAATTCTCTTAGCTTGTCTCAGTGACTTCAAAAAATTTTCTAGGATTTAGCTAAGATTTACCTCTGGCTAATTTATGATCTTTATAATCATCTCGGTAATTCCTGTGTAGGTTTGTCGACCTCATAGTTGTGGCTTGGATTAACAAATGACAGTTTTCCTTTGGGAAATCTGTTGCATAGATTGAAGATTTGTTGCTTTTGGTGACTCCAGGGCATGAACAGGAGTGCTAGCACCACGCGGAAGCACGCTCTCTTGTTTAATTCTTTTATATTTTGGAAAATGTTTCTTCAGGTGTTGATGCGACTGAGTTTTTCCAAACACTTGTCCTGCTAGAAGGGAACTCACTAAGGAACTCGGAAGAGGGTCGTTTTCTTTCTTAAGACTCCTCTGCCCGATGCTGCTGCTGCGGCAGAGTTCATTCACTGTCTTTGAAATGGGGTCCTGAACTCCCTGGCCAGGGAAGCCTTCCCTGTCTCACGTTCCAGTGGAAAAGTAGCTTTTTTTTACACTTCTCAGTATGCTCCTGGCATGGAAGAAAACCTTTGTCCCCTGCAGTCCGGGGTTTGTAACACTGAGGATAAAATGAACTCTGGAGAGGGGCTTGGGCTTTCAAGAGGCTGAGTTTAATTTTTGCAGTGAAATTGTGAATCCTTTATTTGAGTACTTGCCCTCTACATCTAAAAGTCAATTATTTTGTCTGATAACATGAATAATAGCAATTTATTGTATTTTGTGGCCTTTCTTTGAGTACGAAGAGGTTTCTTGGTCAGTTTTTCCTTCCCTAGCCTGCCTGTGTCCTACTCCCATTGTCAGCTCAAATTCTGTGCAAAATCCACTGGAAAGAGGACTCTGCTGTGGCTGAAACACGTTCAAGTTACTTTATACCAGCATCTCCGTGTAATGTTGATACTTTCTGTTCTGTAAGCAGCAGCTAGATGCTAAAGCTCCGTGTGAATGTTCAGGGTCCTCCTGGATGGAGGTCTTGGTAGAAATGAGAAGAGCTTGATGTGCTTTGAAGAAGATTGACTTTTCTGATAGTTAAGTTGCTTGGGGTTTTCTGAAATTGTTTTGCATTCGGGAAGTTTTATTCAGGGCATTTAAAAAAAAAATGACTGATTAATTTGAAAATTTAGAACCAGGTTTCCACAGTAATTATTATTCCTATGAAAATAGCTCTCCAGTGACCCAAAGGTTCTCTCCAGCTCATCACACCAGTGTGATGTATTACTCACAAATAATGTTTTGTCTTATTAGCCCTTTGCGAAGTGTTATTTGAGTTGCCCGGTTCATTCCCTATCTCCAGCTAGTGGATCTGCAGGGCTGGAACAGGTGAATCCTTTCTGTTCTTGGACAGTCTGTAGCAGTGGTGTGAACCTGGAAGGAGTATTTGTGGTCTGGGGGGAAAAATAGCATTTAGACTGTCAGAAGCTGTGATACGTGTTTTGCAGTGTCCTAGAATAGAAAATTCAAACCCATCCTCCTCCTCTCTAGGTGTTACAGAAGCCAGCATGCTTGTAGGTATGAACATTTTAATATCTTAGAGCACTGAACGTTTTTGTGCCCTTTTTATGAGGCTCTGTCCAGCTCCTGCCTGCCCTTGAGAAATTTATGATTAGAATATAAAAACATTAAAGAAACCACACCGGAGCAGTCATTATGGTGCAGTGATGCAGAGTTTCTGCATTCCCAGTTGAGCTTCCCTTTTGATGCCACGTACTCTGTATTTTCCCCAGAGAAGCTGTTATTGGGGGAATAGGTGAATGGGAATGTGTCATCTTACAAAAATGTTTGTTACGGGCTATCTGCTATATTCAGTGTATTCATTATCACACCTTTCTGACCGTGTTGTTATTCTCAGTCTTGAACTACAGCTCTTGGCATTCATTCGAGACTGTGAAAGTTTGACACAAACCATCACCTTGCCCGCTGTTAACAAACTGACATAAGCGGAAAGCGTCTTCTGAAGAGCCTTCGGTGGCACAAACCGTAGTACAAAAATCCCAAGCCGCATCTTGAAAGCGAGCACGGCGCTGCAGGAGCAGTCTGACGTGGCAGAGTTACGCTGCCAGCTGTATGTATGTGGTTGCACAAGTAAAGGTTGTAAATACTGATGATCTCGCTGTTGGTTTAATTCTCAACCAAAGCATAGGCTACCTGCTGTTCCAAGAGCCTTTCCTCTCCAGTAAACAGATGGCCCCACGTTGGCTGGCCTTACCAGGGCTTAGTTTCACCAGCAAGTCAGTATTATCAAGCTGTCAAAGGACCCATCTGCCCCTAGCAGCTGTCCTGGCATCCGCTGGGCTGTGTGCTGGGAACCTCCCTGCTTTGCAAATCTCAGGCATATAAAACTTTTATATTTTTTTTTTTAATTTGGGGAGGGGGTTGTAATTCATGCCATCTGCCTCGTGCTTAAGCAAAGGGATACTACGTTTGAAAACAAGCTACTAGAGAGAAGTAATCTTTTCCGTTCCCCTCGTAGTCTGTGGTCTGCCAGGTCTACCAAATGCAGGTTTGGACTCAAAACGGATGCAGATACATCTTTGGTGTCAACACACAACTTCAAACTTGTTCAAATTCTGGTGTGTTTAGTGCCTGCTCTTCCACTGACTGGCAGATCTTGGCCAAAGTGTGTAACCTGTTTCCTTCCCTGTGGGACGCTGCTGCTGACAGCACAGCTCGGGGTTGTCGGCACCCAGGAGCTACTGGTTACAAACCTTCGGAGATTAAAAATGTCTCATAGATGATGCTGAAATATTAGCGTAAGTTGATGCCTTCCCGTTTGTTTGCAGTGAGTCACTCACAGGCTGGTTTTCCTACCTTGAGTCTCATTATTTCTGATTAAAGGTGCTTAGTGGCTGCTGCTGATCAGCTCTGTGGACTCCAATCCAGATCCAAGCTTCCGACCAGCTTTGCCTTTTAACTACACATGTTTAATTTTGCAGAGAGCTGCTAAATATCAAGAAACGTGTTTTTGTAAAGATGAGGACAACAATTAATTTTAAGGCTTTAATATTTTTGAAGAGATACAAATTTAATAAAATAACTAGGCTTACTAGATTTCTCTTACGTTTGAAACAATGGGGGAAAAGTATGCTTTTTTCTCTTGAAGCCTTCGGGTGTTTGATAAGCCTCATCAGAAATATTTCTGCTACTTTTCACATTCTTACGTAAAACAAAGTATCGTAAAAGTACACATTAACAAAACTTTCCTTCTGGTTTTCTACTTTATAGCATCTTCAGCAGAGCCAAAAATTTGTCTTTTAAGTTTGCTTTCCTTCCATTTATCTCCTGCCCAGTTCATGTCATCTTGTGAACTCAATATTTGAATTGTTTTCAGAAAGGCACTCGATGTTTCTGCGACTGCTCTTTCAAAAGTAATTAGTGACTTTTGCACATAACCAAAATCTTATGCTTAGAGGATAAGTTTTGTTTTGTTTTGTTTTTTATTATGGAAAGTGTGGAATATCTATCTGATAAAATCTCGGTGTGGTAAAGGCCCCTAGCTTGGTGCTTGACATTTTTGGAAATGGCTAAGAAGCTTCATTTTTAAATAGAGACTAAATACTTCATTTAAAATATTGGGTCCTTACAATTCCTTCTGAAGCCAAGGTCAAATAAATTAGTATTTAAATGTGGCTGTACTAACCTGACTTTGTAAAAAAAAACCAAAAACCCCAACTCCCAAACCTTTTATTTCTTGACAGACTTTATAGCTTTTATTTTGTCTTTTTATAATAGATCCAGAACTTAATGTCTGAGCTCAAGTTTCAAAGCTCATGCTAAAAAGCAGGCTTGGAAAAAAAAAAAGCCAGTCCATGGGTTGAAGTTCACAGTACAAAATTGAAGTGTATCTACTTAATATATTGAGCCTGGTGTATTGCTCTCTATAAATTCTCCTTTGCCAGCTTGAAATTCTACTGCTATGTTTCTTACCCTAATATCTGAGTGAAATAAGAGCTCACATGTTTTCTCCATGGCTCTTCTCTTTCCCCTTCAGTGTGCCAAATTCCTAAATAAAGCGGTGTTGGATTTTTATGTAATATGAAAAAGATTAGCATAAGTGTAGTTATGATAATTTTTGTGGTTAGTTTTAATGTGTTGGCTCCGTTTCAGTCCTTCAGATCCTCAAATCAGTTTTGATTTGCTATTGCTTATACATTGCTTTTTTCCCCTTTTTCAAAACAGATGCGTTGAGAATGATCCGAGGCAAATTTCCCTGTAAATCTGCTTTGTTCATAAAGTCGGGCTGAAACCGTTTGCTCCTGCCCATGGCTCAGTAGTTATGTGTAACAATTTATTATCCAAATAGGATGTTTTAATGCTAAATTAAGCGAGGAAAAACAAAAAAAAAAAAGAGGAGAGTGCTGGTGTGGATTCCTCAGTTTACATCTCTTACCCACCACTTGTCCTGGAGCCTCCAACAAACGTAACCCTGCTGTGTCCAGCCTCGTGCACGGAAAGTCCGGTGGCCGGTCCTGTCCCGCTCCTCTGCGACCTGTCCCCTCTCGCGTTTATCCGCAGCGCGGCCCTAAGGGCTCTCGTGTCCCGCGGCTGCTCTGCCAGAGGGAACTCCCATCGGGGATGGTTTGTAACCTGCTGTCGGGGCATGGGTTGAAATTGCTGTGCTAGAATTGGGGATTCCCAGGCATCAGCTGTGTCCAGGGGTAAGTGGCATCCATCAGGAGCTCAGATCATGCCCCAGATGGCTTCTCCCTCCGTAATACAGAGTTTCTTTCAGCACTGCTAAGGACAGGCTCCGAGCAAAGTCCCTTCCAGTTTTATATCTAGAAAGTAGAATTTCTTCCTTTTCTGAGATGCTGTTTTTGATGCCCTGCAGAGCACGATGTGAGATTTAGGACTGCTTCATGGGTTTCTCCTTCAGCCGTGGGCATTACCTCGGCTTTCTATTGCTCTCCGTCAACTTCCAGTAGAGTCGTACGTGTGCTGTGTGTAAATGCATACGGTTCGATTTGTATCTTCGGAGTATGCAGGATCCCGAGGAGTTTGTGTGTCCGGGATAAATCTCCGTTCAGTGGAGCCAGCTGGAGTTCAGACTTCTCTCCCCGCCAGATGTGATGGCTGGATCATGCCTTTGTGTATCACACACAGGCTCCAAAGGATAACAGTGACGGGAACTGTGTTGTTCCCGATTGCTGCGCCACGCTGCTCTATGAGCTGTGTTACCAATTCAAGACACTTTAAAAAAAAAAACAAAATCCATTTTAGAAAATGTCACCTTAAAGAATCTGGCCTCAAAAAGTGCTGCTGGTACCGGGCTAATGGGGCAGGTCATATTCAGAGCTGTAAAGCCTGGAAATGATCAAAGCGACACACTGCTTTGCCTTAAAACCCGGGTTTTTTGAGGCAGAACATCAAGAACTCAGAGATGTGTGTGTGGGGAGAGGCGGCAGATGACTTCCAGCACAACTGCTGCTTTTTTTTCAAGGGACTAAATGAGCTCAAACCTGAANACTCATGGGGAAAGTTACAGTAGAAGGAGCTCCAAGTACGTGCCGGGTGTGGGGAACAACCAGATACTCCTCCAGGAACAGAAGACTCCTGAAATGCTGAAACTTTCTAGAAGCATCATATTCTAAAATGTCCATCTCTGCTTAGACCCCTGAGGACCTCGAGAAAACCAGCATTCTGCCTGCTCTCAGACTACTCAGCAACCAAGGTTTAGAAACAATGTGCTAGTTTGATTTTTAAAAGGCAGAATTGAATAGGGTATAAACTTAGGTTTGAAATAGCGTTACAATAGCATTACTCCTGTGCATCTGACAACGAACCCAAGCTAGTCCCTTCTTCCTGCTCATGCAACCACAATTCAATTTTTGTGGAATGTTTGGGAATATATTTTCCTCTTTATTCTTCCCTTTGTCCCCTCTCGAAGCTCCCTCCCCAGGTGATCCATGTCAGTGCCAGCCAGCCCGCGCAGGCTGGCAGAGCACGGTATTCGTATGCCGGAGGGGAAGCAGCCACACAAACATGGAACCTGAGCAGCTTGCAGTGGTGGTCTTGCTTCGAAGCCGGTAGGATCCTGTGCCAAACATGGCAGCATCTTGGATCCAGTGTGTACTGCGCTTGGACCTCAGCATGAGAGCACCGCAGACTGCTCTGCGGTGGAGAGTCGGAAAATGGCAGATGATGCGGCTTTGCTTGATGGGTTGTCGTCCTTCTGAGGTTTGAATGGCTGCTGCAGTTTGGGCCTCTATCCATGTGGTGAAGCTCTTCTTCTGGCCTCGACATGTCCCTCTGTTCGCCCTGCTGGCCTTGGCTTCCCAGCGCAGCAGCAGGGAGCGGCATTGGAGAGGAGGCAGGTACTGCCATGGGCATCCTCCCTCTCTTTTCCCATCCCTTCTCTGTCCCATCCTTATGCAAACACACAGTGATCCCCAGAGCTCGTGGAACAAAGGGACAGTTTTGGAGTTTCTTCCCAATTCTCTCTTTTTTTCTTTTTTT
>VZTL01015679.1:0-15846 GCA_013400535.1 Scopus umbretta
TATACTGCTTTAACTTCTTAGAAAAGAGAATGTAGGTCTCTTATTTCACATTAACTTGTCTAGGCAGTAAGTAATTCTTGTGTATATTTTTGCAGTCCTGCAGAAAGAACTTACGATGGAAAGGTCAGAGTAACAGTGGAAGTTGTAGGAAAGGGAAAGTTTAAAGGTGTTGGCAGAAGCTACAGGATTGCCAAATCTGCAGCTGCGAGAAGAGCACTACGAAGCCTCAAAGCAAATCAACCTCAGGTCCCAAACAGCTGAGACTCCTCTTAAAAATAAATACAATGCGGGGGGGGGAAAAACACATACAAATAAAGCAAATTTTTAAAAATGTTGATGTTGAGAGGAACAAATTGGAAGACAGAATTTAAAGTTTGTTTGATAACGGAATGGGTAACAAAACATTTAACATGTATAAAATTTTGGAACTAATTGTAGTTATAGTTTTTTGCGCAAACACAATCTTGTCTTCTCCTCACTTCTGCTTTGTTTAATCACGAGAGTGCTTTAATGATGACATTTAGCAAGTGTTCAGAATAATTGTTGTCAGGTCTTTTTGGTTTACTTTTATTGTCAGTACAGCTTTGCTTAGTGTTAGAAGGCCAGGGAGCTTAATGCCTAATGCAGTTGCTAGATTTATATATAGTAATCTTGAAATTCTTCAATCTGTGCACTAGTGCCAGTCATAAAGCAGTTGATAAACTGTACTGGATGATTGGGTATAAGAAAGAATAAGTGTGCCAGTATTCTCCTTTTTTTTTTCTTCTTCTTTCTTTTTCTACAACCCCCTGCCCCCGTCATCTTTTTACATTAAGATGGCATTCCCAATCATTATTGCACTTCTTTGTTAGGGACAGATTTTAATTGAAATGGCTGGCATACTGGTAGAATGAAACTTCAGATTCCTTATGCCACACAGTCTTGCATAAAAAAAAGGTTCTTGCCTTAAAAATAAATAAACCCTCATTAATAATCTTTAATTTCTGATCTTTTTTGGAACAAAATGTTTTACATTCCCTTCATTTTGTTATGCATTTTACAATGATACAGCTCTATATTTACAGTACAACTCATTACTATAGCTGTGACTTATTACAGGATTATATTAGAAATTGTATTCATATATATGTAATTAGGTTATTTTTAACAATTCTGAGGAGGTGGTTAGTCTACAGTTTTTTTATACCATAAACAAAATATGGTCTTTGGCTAAAATTCCAATTTTACACGAACCTGCAAGCTAGATAGTTCCAGTACTGGAAACAGTAATGAATAATTGCACAGTGCAAACTGTCACTCTAACAAAATAACCTTAGACATATCACACCTAAAATATGCTGCAGATTTTATAGTCAATTGGTTACGTATTTAACAAACAGAGCACCTTTACACATAGAAATATTTCCACGTAAATTTCTTACTGTACTTTTCAGAGTTGCATGCATATTTCACCTACCAAAGCTGTGCTGTTAAATAACATGGAAGTTGATGTTTGAGATAAAACTGCCGTACTTTTGATACATCTGTGATTTAGGTCCTTAATTTAGAGAAACTAGCTCATTGGTGTTTTGGTCTACTGGGGGTGGGGGGGAAATCATACGTTTATTTTTTAGGCTTTGCCTATACGTCTTCAATTAGATTTTTGTAGGCACTCTTCACTTAAATACCTCAGTTCTTTTTTTCTTTTCTTTTCTTTTCTTTTTTTGCATGCATTGTTTTTTTCTGTTTTGGTGCTATGTTTATATATTATGCTTGAAATTTTAATTTTTTGCACTGTAACTATAATACCTCTTAATTTACCTTTTAAAAAAAGCTGTGGGTCTCGTATTCCCACCAATATCAGTAGAGGTTTGCTGCAATTTTGCCCTCTTAATTATGCTTGAAGTTTGAGAAAGCAGAGCAAGGTGTTTTAACGTTTTCCAGCACAACAGTTTGAACTTGATGCTGTGTCTTATGTATTAAATTACAAATAAATACTGTATTTCCTGCTTTTAAATCCTATTCTTTCCTCACAAATGCACACTAAAACAAAACAAAAACTGTCAGCTCTTGCTTTCTTAACAAAAAAATAAAATAAATGCCTTAGTGACAAGGGGTAGACATTAAGCTTTTCTGAAATACAGTTTTCAAAAGTTCATGTATTTTCTATCCCAGTCATTTTTTTGTTCTGCAAAAAGGACCGTTCTTGTATTTGAAAGCAGCATTGTTATAGTAGTGTGACTGAGACTTAAAATACTAGCTTACAAAAAATTCTAGCATGTTTGGTACTTGTCATTAAAATATGACAGTATAAGATCTGCAAGTCTTGATGTGTATAAAACAAATGTAAATGAGATGCAACAGTAAAAACAAGCAGTCTAAATTTTCAAAGGTAAATTGCTTTGAGTTAGCTGTTTTAAAAAAAAGTCACTGATTTAAGTTGTAGCTCTTTCTTCGTGGTAGGAGTGAAGTTTCTTAGAGAAAATACATGATCACTAATGGTAACAATTCTGTGTTTCTGGCCAGACATCAATCAGCAGATAAAATCAGACCATCTAGAAAGTCTTAAGTAGTTTTAACTGCATTATGAAAGCCTAAAATTTAAGTTAGTCTTCGAATGCCTAAAACTTCTTACTGATTGTTACAAGGCTATAGATTCTCAGGGGTTTCAGGTAATTGTTAGCAGTGAAGTGCTACAGAGTGTTTTGATGCAAAGAAAATTAACTGAACTTGCTCTGTGTTTCAGAATAGTTTAATGATGACTTTGTTACTAGATAAAGCCTATGAATTGGAAATCTGAAATGTGTAGTGGCTGACTATAAAGTAGTTTCTGCTGCTGATGCGTTTTTAAATGCGTTTTAAATGCCGTAATTTTTTCCAGTGTGACCTCATTGAAATATTTTTTATCCTTTGAGATAAAAAATTCATATTAGTTTCCATGTTATACATCTTGTGTGTTTTACCCTACAGTTGATATGATTTTGATATTGGACAGTGTATGCTATTAAAGACCTAAATCTGATCATTTGAAGGTTGGGATAGAAATCACTTGACATGCTATATGCGCAAGTGTAAGTGGACTGTTGCAACCCATCTTCAAAAGCAACCACACAGGCTCATCACAAATAGTGTGGGGGTTAGTTGGCATGAACCTTGTTTTTTGTTTTTTTTTTATCTAAGTCCTGTTATACTGTACTTTAAACAGTCCTCCTAACTATGCTGCGTTTTATTTTTATGGCTTTTTTTGCGCTGTTCTGTTCATGTAGCACAAATAAGCATTGCACTTGGTACCATGCTTTACCTCATTTCAAGGAAAAAATGCTTAACAGAGAGTAAAAATGTGGTTTGGCCTTGCTGCTGTTCTGATTTACTGAATTTGAAAAAGATAATTATAATGCCTGCAATGTGTCATTTACTTGCACAACTTAAGTAGGTCATTTGTAATGTCTGTGGCATTTTTACTGTATGTGGAAAAATACAACAAAGATGTGTAACAACTCTTGATTGTATTTTAAAGCTATTGTTTTTCTACTACATCATTTTACTGTTATGTGAAGTAATTAAAATTAGAATGACCTCTGACACTCCAGTAATTATCTCTGAACAAACCAACGTATTATGTGTATAATGTAGTTTTTGTGAGAAGACAGCCCCCAGTAATTTGGTCAACCTCAGCTAAACCTCTGCTCATTCTGAATATTGAGGGCCCAGTAGCGATTTCTGTGTTTGTTCAGCTTGATGCTGCTAAAGTCTGTACAGAAAAAAAGCCTTCTATTTTTAAGTTTCATTACACTATAGTATGTTGTGACTGCAGAGTACAGAACTTGGACAAGAAGAAATTTCTGTGCTGGGGGGGAATATAGTGGTGGCCCAGGGATGAGGTGCCAGATCCTCAGCTAGTGCAAATTGATGTGGTATCATTTTAATCAGTGGAACTGCATTCTTTTACATACCTGAAGATCTTGCGCTTATATGTATGCTGCAGAGTTTGGGTTCTCCTCCTTGTAAGCAAATACAGAACCATAAACTGGAAAGTGTGGTTTTTATGTGGTTAGTTATGTGGACATAACTATGCTACATGCATTTATCTGTATAGAAAGTGAAATCTTTGTGTCCCAGTCATGGCAGTGCACGTAATCCGAAAATTACGAATAGCATCGTGGTCTGCTGTGATACTACATGTGCCTCTATCTGACAGTATTCTGGGTTTGTGTGTTTTCGGTGGGGTTCCCTACAGAAGCATTCTTATGGAAACCTCTGTATTTGTTACATGAGTAAAGCGAGAAGGATTTTGATTTTTGGTACATATTACTGACATTGATCCTTTTCCAATTGCTCTGATTTTCAAGAAGTTGAAGTTAGTTTCTTTACTTTCATATTAGGTTTAAAACTTAAAACACTACAGCTCATGACCATGACATGTAATCTAAATATCAACTGTAACTCAATCTGAATTACGTTAGCAAATATCTAGAGGTCATTGTAGTATACTCCACTAGCAGTTAATTTTAACTTCTGTCAAAGCTAACTACATTTCTTAAAAATAAATTTTATCCAATAAAGTCCTTGGGTTTTTTCCCTCTTTTATTTGAATGGCAACCACAGACTACTTTAATTGCTTTGTAGATGCACTCAGAATTTACTGCAGCAGCAAGTTGGAGAGAAAAATGTTTGTGAACAAGAATTGGAAATTGCAGGCATTTTTATTGTAAATAGTTTGACTGAAAAGATGGTTAAAATCAAGTAGAATGAATAACAAATATAATTTGATGGACAATAAAAATATTTACCATCACATGCTGCAGCTGTCTTTAAGGGACATAAAATGTAATTCATTCATACTGTAATCATGCTGCAGAAGTTTGCAATCTGCACCTTATGGATCACAATTACCTTTAATAGTTTTTTGTAATAATTGTAGCTGAGTATATCTCCAATAAAGTTATGGTCTGTTCACCTTGTATTGTCTTTTTGCCTTTTTTTTAGTTTCTCTTAATCTTCTAGAGTTTACAAAAAAATTATTTTCAGTCTTGGTCTAAATAAAAAAAAAATAATTTGTGAAAACATTATTTCTTGACCTCTTTTAAAGACAAGTCTGCTTGTCTCCTTCCTTTGATGAATGAACTGTCTTCATAGCTACGTGAAGACCCTTAAGGGACACTCAGGTTAAAAATGATGGTGTACATGCTACAATTTGATCTCTGTGTTGACCATTATACCTGCGAAATTTCTGTTGGAGCTGGGAGGCCCCAGGGCACAAGGCTTCAGTAACACAGGTTTGCACAGTTCAGCACATGAGTTAAGCATAACATGTTAATAACTAGCTAATAGCCTCAACATTAATAATACTGGGTTCATTTATTTATTTTTTTCCATTTGTTTTCCGTTAGTATTTCACTTATGCTGAATATTGAAAGCATGTTTGCAGAGCATTCTGATGGGCACACCAGTGTCTTGTCTGTGTTTTATAGAGACAAGACAGACCTGTCAGTCAAAGATAAGGAGTCTTCCTTTTTGAAAACTTCCCAATGTAGCAGCCAGTTTTTTGGCATCTGCAATGAGCAGCTTCTACTACACGTTTTGTCTTAGGTTATAGCGAAAAGCCTGCTGAACTGCTGATACGCATGGTGTACCTTTTTCTGGGACTTGGAGGAGGGCTGAATTGCCCAACTCTTTCAAAGGTTTCAGTTTGTTCCTTGTCTCAGCTGTAATGAAGCAAACAATTCTCAGCTGAGAATCCTGAGGCACCTTGTGGATCTTCTCTGGCTTTCTAGCTCTTTTTTTTTCCCCCTTCTAGGTTCCACGCTGACACTGATGGCACTGGTACGTAAGGCCATTTAAGCTCCAGTGTGTAGGGTAGTAAGCCATAGTAGGGGATGACAACACAGCCCCCACCCCCCAAGTTCTAGCAAGTGGGTCAAATTGGAAAGCTTCATTTCCCCAAATTTTCTACAGGAAAATAGGCCTGAAAATAATAATTAAAAAAAAAAAAAATAGTTGAAGATGCCGTTATCTTCCTGTTCGTTGTGGAGGAATGACGTGAGGGATGGCCATCTGAATTTGAGTCTCGAAGGAAGTGGTCCATCCCTTCTTGGGTAGTAAAGCAAAGCATCCAGAGTTCTCCAGAAGTCAAAGTGTAAAATCAATCAAGGTTCTGCTTCAAAGGCAGGTGACTGCATTTTTTGCCAGTATGGGACCATCACCTACTTACTGTAGATTTTGAGTACAGCTTATTAGCAAGGGTGTTGAAACTGCATTAACATAAAATGAGATCCTTTTAGGTTTTAAAATTTAAGCTGCTCAGAATGCCACAATGACTGGGTCCTTCCTGCCCCCCAAAGGAACATCTGGCTTGCTTAAAAAGAGGAATAATTAACTTTAGTAAAGCTATAACATCAAGGCACAAATTTTCAGGACAGTTACCATTTGTCATCATGACAAACCTCAGTGGCCACTCTCTAGGAATTGGAAAGAATACCTCTATATCTGTCTGAAGAAGAGTTTACAGGTGCTGGTTTCTCATCTCATTATAAGAATAAATGTGTTTCATAATTGCATCAATACAGCTTAGGTATGTATTTGGTCAGTTGCTATTCTTCTTAAGTAAAACCATGCAGAAAAACGAATTGGAGTGAAAACTGAGGGGAAGAAGTTTTTGAATATGCTTGCCCTGAAAAGAGGTAGTAGCAAAGTTAATCGTAACTTCAAGTCCAGAAACAGAGGAGCAGATTTGGTGCTTCGCTGTGCTTCCCTTAACATTTCTGCTAGAGTCCAGGTGCAGGATCTGTTGCTTAGAGGAAATCTCCATGTCAGTGGATGCAGGCAGTACTGACGTGTAAGTGGGTTTTATTTTTCTCATAGTTGTGATTATGCCCTTCCTTACTGTAGAATCTGAACAATACTTTCATATTGGTGAGTAAAATAACCAAGGACTTTCTATATGTTACAAAAACAGTAACATTTACTTTGCAGCTTAACCACCTCTACTTACCTGGCTTATATTCTTCCTTTTTTTTTTTAACATTACTTTTTTACATATATTTTATTGGAAGCCTCATGCTAACTCTTAAATTGAAGTAATTTTCTTCTGTTAACTTGAAAATTTCCTGTAGTTTTGGGTTCCTGTCCAGCTCTCACTGAAGTCACTGGGAAGATATCCACTTGGGCTCTGTAATTTTTGTGCATTTGAACTTAACACAAAAGTCCTTCAGATATAATAACTGTAAATTCCAGATGTCAAGTAAAAGTTGAGAAACGTAGTGATGTGCAAAGGCAGCCTCTTCTGTTTTGCTTCCATTTTTGAAGCTCTTAAGTAAAAAGGGTGACACATTTGCCAGCAACCTACTTTGGAGATAGCCTACCTATTGCAGTGAATATCCAACTGCTTCTTCCTCCATTTTCTTTTGCCAGGTGGGCAAGATTTAGAGGGGAGGAAGGAGTGGAATCTTCCTCACAGCTTGTACTAACATCTAGGATGCTTCAGCTAACTTCAGACATGTGGTCTGCAGACAGCTGCATCTGGGCTAACTCTCGCCCATTTCTTCCGCTTTCAGTGGAGCCACATCAGCAGCTGCAGGGCACTGCTCGGTTTTCCTGCCCTTAGATCACCCTGTCAACCTGAAGTGAGTTGAATGAGAGAGGCCCCTTCCTTCCCACCCAGGGCTGGCACTCAACTGATGAGATGGATCCCACACTGTAGCCTGAAGCTGGAAATGTTCATTCAGGGAAAGTGATGGGGCAAGGAGAAGAGGAGATTTCATCTAGCTACACCATGGCCAGTGAGTCACTAGTTACTCCAGGGTCATGCTCATCTCTTGCTGAGATGAGGATGATCCCATCTTTACTGCCACTTGGCCTGAAGCAGGGGAGCGAGTATGAACTGTTGCAGCTGTTCCAGCATTTGTAATAAAATGATGCTAAGTTTGCAGACTTCACTTACCTAACTCTGAAACACAGAGCTGCAGGAGGGGACTGCAGGATCACCAGTCCAGAATTATATATTCCTTTAAGAAAGTGGTTTCCACAGAAGCACTTGAGTGGCACTTTGCCATCAATTTTAGGGTGAGGTTTTTAACTTTGTTTTATAAATGAGAATCTGAGTAACACAGAGGAGCAGCGCTATGGTTGTACGACTTGTGTATTGCACGACTACTATCATTGGCACAAGTGTCAGTGAACACAGATATCGTTAAGCATAGAGATCCACTTCCATGTTCTTATACCACAGCAGTCTACAGCAGCCATTTTTGCTTTCAAGTATTCACTCTCCAGTCACCTGAATTTAGACAAGACCCTGGTGTCAGAACACAACCGTCCCTGCATTCAGTCAAGCCTCAGTGTCTTGATAGCTAAGATCTGCCCTATTCTCACAAGTCTATAGCAATTAATAGTATTTTGCAGCACCAATTTTAAGTTAAGAAATTATTGCTTTCAGGGTGATTCTAGCTGGAATAGCAGGACATTATGTTCCTGCCAGCAACACTCATCACCTTCCTCCCAGCTTTACATAGTACATGTGCTCCAGGCAAAAGAGATCTCATTATATAAACAAGCATGGCACAGGCAGTCGTACTCCTCGTCTCGCCAACTGGCGGCTGTGCAGGGCCATGCCAGCAAAAAGCTCACTTAAAACCAGGGCAAAAGTTCCCAGGATTCTGCCTCAACAACAGTGTTGAAGTTGCCAGTGGTGGAGATGGGAAGGGATCTGTGGAAGATACAGTAACCATTTTATTCCTGGACCAAATGCCTTTGCCAGACTTTAAAATACTGCCCTTTCTGTGGAATCCATCAGCTAGAAGGGTTCCTGCACTGAGCACCAAGAATTGCCTGCCATGGAGGGCTGAATTCCCGAAGACTGCTGCTGTCCCCAGCAGGTACAGCGAGGCAGAGGAGAAGGGCAGACCTTCCTGACCCACCTTGCAGAGCTGAATTAAGCACACATCCTTGTGCGTGTGCGTTGCAAGGGTACTCCTTATTTTACTTAATGTTTGGTTGCAAGCCACTAAATTAGTGTAAAATAACAATACAGCAACCTCTGTGGAAGATTTCTTGTAAAGTTATGTTGGTTTATTGGCAGTTTAGGTAAGGTGAAGGGTTACTTAATGCAGCAGCTAAATAAATCGCAAGACCCTATGGCACGTGGGCTGCAGGAACTAAACTAAACATGAATATATAATCTTTGCTAGATATATAGCAGCTGCCTTTTGTGTAGGATATGGTGTGTTGATGTGTCAGAAAATCCCAGAAACTGCCGTGATTGAGGCAAGGAGTCCCAAATACCTGAGATGTATCAACAAATAGAGACAGTTGCAGGCTGGAAATACTTCAGAAGAAATGCCAAGATTCAGAGACACCTCAAATACAGAGAGGAAAGGGAACAGACCTGGACAACTTGGCTCTTAAATCAACTCTCCAGAAAGGGGTGAGAGCATTGTGGAGGATGGCTGGGCAACGGTGGAAACGGGCAGAGCCAAAATTCGCTTATTCCAGCATGAGGTTTTAAGGTGACAGTGGGACATGTAGGAGGGACTGAGAAGAAAAAAACAACTGAGGCAGAGCCTTACAAGAAGAGGTTGAGCTTGGCCACCAGATACTGCAGAAGTCACCACTTTTTGCCACTTCCAATAATCTTTAAGCCTCAAGTATCCCTGAACTTAGCCCTTTGAGGTCCAAAACAAGTCATGCAGTCCAGGGGCCATCTTGCCCTGAACATTGCCTCCTCCTGCAACAGTTTAGAACTTGTGACTCTTTGTATGTCACCCCTGTGAAGATTCCATGTCTTAACTAATAGTGAAAGCTCAGTCTTGCATCCAAAGCAGGCCTGTGGTGTGAAGAGCTGTGGCCTGTCAGCTGTGCCAACAGTAAAGGTACAGTTTCTGTGCCAGCCACGCCACAGACATCAGGCACGGTAGGGTTGTGTTTGATAGGTGGGAAACTGGTTTTGCTGTTAGAGATAAGACTGTGGTTTTGGCCTTCTGGCATCGCTCAGCTTAAAATCCCCTGCTGTTTTTCACCTTGTTGTGAGCACACTGAAAGCTACATTTGCTCATCCCACATATTGGCACAGACTTCTGTCTTCTTTGACATCTCCGCCCTGAGCCTTCACCAAGATAACATGTCTCAAATGAGAGACAAGCAATTGCAGCTTAGGATTTCAAGTCTAATAGGCAGGAGTAAGCCCACGGGTGGTAATTTTCAGGAGACAGTTTTAAACTTTCGACAGATTTTCTTTTAAAGCTAAATCCAACCGGATGTTCAGAAGTTGATTCCTTACTGTGATCAAAGAGGTTCTGAGAAGGTCCTGAGTGAGACCAGGCTGGAGAGATTTGAGGCTGACATGAAGCCACAGGAGACTACTTTGGCAGTTATGGCAAGCACGATGAAGCTGTGATTGCAGTCAACTGAGGAACACAAATGTTTTTCAGCAGTGTAGGTAACAGCAGTCTTTGACAGCCAAGTTCTAACTGGGTCAATGGCCTAGCCATAAATCCATGCATCTGCCTGATTTTTCTATAATGTTGCATTACTTTTGGACAATTTCACGCAGTTGCCCACCACAGAGGTCTCTGGTCAGTGGGCTCCCATTGTCCTGTGGTTTTCGAGAAGTGCAGCTGGGGTTATCTTCGGGGAATACTGGAGATGGAGCCTTCGAGCCTTCGGTTCAACTCCCTCAGCAGCCAGGGGCTACATCACGGGGAGGCTCATCCCTTTCCCTGATCCACTCCTGAGGGTTGGAGCCAAAGGCTGCAGCTTGGCCCTACAGTTGGGACTGCCAACAGGTGACGGTTACTGCAAGGATACCCCAAATCAGCGCATGTCCTGCCACGGCTGCCTACGCACCTCGCTCGCCTGCAACTAGAGTTATGCCTTTTATATTATGCTCCTGAGACTTTGGTATAATTTTCTCCGGTCCCCATCCCCAACCATCTCTCTCGACTGTCAGTGTTTATAACCACTGTGCACAATAACTCTCTTCCCCTAAACCCCGCTCCACCCCAGAGGCAGCTGTATTTCCACAGCGAAGGAAGCAATTCCTGTATGTATGATTTTAAAGTGCTTCAGGACCCTTTGGGAGAGAAGGTGCTATTGTACAAGTACAAGATATTATTAAAACAGGAATCTGTGTAATGGGTGATAAATTTTGATACTGTATGTTTAATATAACATGACGGTTGTAAATCCAGTGAATTACCATAGGTATTTGCTGTGCAGTGTGTTTATGAATTGTTTGGGCAGGTGTTTTTCAAGTCCTGTTTTTTCACACGAAACGTGAATTATAGGACAGTTTAATAATATTCCTTACTAGACTTCAATATGCCACAATTAGCTGCAGAAGTGTTATCACTTGATGGCTGAGCTTGGTTGCTGATTAAGTTCATGTATAAGAAGGTAGATGAAAAAAGCAGCGCAGAGAAAAGAGATCTGCAGAAGTAAACTTTTAGATCTGTCTTTGATCTCTTACAAGCAAATATCTTTTAAAGCTGCAGAAATCAATAGTTTTTGTATTGTCCAACTGTATTTAACATGTGCTTCCATATAGGTTAGAAGCAGTTTATTTTGATTGCAATAATGAAATAGTTCTCTAAAAGTTTATATTCAATAGTTATACTATTAATATTTATTGATGTGAAGGGATATCTGTACTGCACATGTTATTTGAATCAAACCTTGCTGGATAGTTTTTAAATCAGATCCAAAATAATGTAATTCAGGATTACATAGGGTTGGAATTTCTTATTTTTATTTTTTACTGACTTCCACATAAAAAAGACTTATAAGACCTTGAAAAAATGTTTCCTTTCTCTGAAGAAGAGAGAAGTGCTCTATTTCACTCTTCCATCTGCTTTTGTACTACAGGCTGAACCTCATCCTGAGCTGATGTTATACCAAGCAACACAGCAGTAAACTATCTAGAGGTAGAGCCAGGTAGAGGTTTTAAAACTTAGCGACTGAAGAACACATCTTCTCCATCACTACAGGATTTTGTGAGTGTAAATCGGGTTGTCATTAGTTTTGTTAAAGCCTATCACTGATGTTCTTTGGGGTGTGGAGTCCTTTGCCTTTCACGTACGTGTTTGCAGCTCCAGGGGGTTTGCTGTGACTTACGCACCTCTGTAGCCCCTGGTGGCACTTTCCAGACGAGTGAGGCTCCGGCCGGGTTTCAGAGGTGCTGCTCTCCCACCACTCCAGCTGATGTCTAGGGTGGCTGTTGGCTGGGCATCACCACCCACCTCACCAAGCCCTGGCCCACCGTGGCTCATGCCTCCCTGAGTGCCCCAGAGCTCAGCACCACCAGGATCAGACCCATCATTGAGCATAGCTGGTTCTCACTAGTGCAATGTTACAAGCTGGTAGCTCAGGTGGAGGTTTACTTAAACAATTTCTTTCCACTTGACTGGCGTAAGGGAGGCGATTGCATCCCGCCCCCCCCCCTCCTCCCCACGCTGTGCCTTGTGTATGTGTAAAAGCTGCCCTTGGCCCCAGATGATATGTTTGCATTTCATAATTAATGCTGAACTCGACTTGAGGCAGATACCTAAGGACGATTTTTTAAACAGATGTTGCAGGTCACTTGTAAGTTATTTGTCAAATAAGTTTCAGAGCGCAAGCCGCTGCTTTTGCCATTGTAACCAAAGGCGTATGCTGTTCAGCAGCAGTAATTACAAAGCCAGGGCAACGCAGGGAAAATTCATCTTATTTAAAAGTGTTTTAGTGTCACCAAACAGCTTGCTATGCCATTAGGCAAGTTTTGTTAGACACGTTCGAGTTGAGGGTTTTAATTTGTTTGAAGTATTCTCTAAAACAGAATTACGTTGGAGTTTACATAAAATGAGAGAATGACATGAAAAGTTTTAACTTAAGCAGCAAAATATAAAGGCTAATCTTATTTAAAAGTAATATGTGTGTCTTGATTGAGTGCCCAGATACACTCAACTGGGACATTTTAGTGGAATCGGTTCTAAGCTGTTACACTGAGTTATACAGAGTAGGTTTTCCTGAGCTCACATTGCCAGACCTGAAATACTCTTGTGGCTGCATTTAATAAAGAAACGAAAGTCTTGGGTAAGGGGATATGATTTTTTATGACAGAAGGAATGCAAATAACTTTTAGTCTCATTGCCTAGACCGGGTTTGGTCTGATTTGATGGAGTTTAATAATGACTTATAACCTGTGCTGACAATGTGCAGACCCGCACAACGTCATTTAACTCATTTATTCTGCTTGCTGTAAAAACAAAGAGATGGCAAATAAATATATGGAAAGTTCATTGTTTGTCAGAGAGCCCAAGCCAAAAGTTTTCAGTGACCTTTTAAAATATGGTCCCAGGCTAGTACTAAAATGTCTGTCACTCAGCGCACACACTTGCACAATTTGGCCTTTTAACCCGTGCATCTTGTTTTTCTCTCTTTCAACTGGTTGTATGAATTTCAAATCAGCTGCAGCTATTTAAGTTTTTGCATTGGAGGATTACTGTAAATTGCAGTCTGACAATTACAATGTACAGCGCACAGGAGAGTTATTAATGGATAGGCCTACTGATGGCCTTTCAGCGCTGACGAGGGCCTGGTGTTCCTCACCCGTAATTAGATCCAGTGGTCGGGGTCTGCGCGGACGAGGTAGAGGAGGGGGTCGGCCGTGGAGCACCGCTTTATCAGAGGAAGATATCAATTGATCAGAGATAGTTACTATCGGCAATGTCTAAATCTCTAATTCACCTTCTTCTTAATGACTTGTATTGGCTTAAGAAGCTAAGTTACTTGACAGCACGGAGCTCGGCTGACAAAGCCGCGCAGGTGGTTTTAATAGAGGATTTCTGTTGCTTGAGATTTCACTAAAGACGGAGCAACAGTTCAACAGACACAACAGAGGCCAGTAAAAACCCCGGTCTGCTGCTCTGCTCGCCGAGGATACCAACGGGGCTCGGGCTGCAGCGAAACACCGCTCCCATTTATGCGGCACTTTTTTCCTTTGCAAATCCTGCACAAAGGTTTTCTCTGAGGTTTCAGTATTTATTTTAAGGAATGAAACTTATGTGGGCAAAAATCATATTTGACAAATGAAAACCCTTGGGGGGGAGGGGGATTTTTTTTTATTGCCGTTTGAAAAACATTTTCCAGAACATAATGTTCCTGAAAAATTAAGTATGTTTTTTAGAATGAAAAGAGAGTCCAATGCCCAGGAAGAACCAGTAAACTTTGTAAAAGTTGAAGACAATGGTCATTTACTGATGATAAACCCAGAAAATAAACTGACTGCAAGCCAAGTGCTTAGATTAGACATGGCATCACGAACAAAAATTTCAGCTTTTTAATGAAGTAACACAAGAAGCAACAGTTTTGTGCTTAGATTATCACAGTGTAAATCCAATAAGAGATGGGCACCTAACTTCCCAAGGTGCTGCTGATCCAGCCGCAATCCTTTCTAGAAGGATTACAACCACCTGCTGGGAAGTTTTCCATACAGTAAAGCTTGTAGCCAATCTGATATTCACAGTATGTCCCAGAGGTTTTTTATTATCATTATTATTATTATTCAGATTATGTATACCCATGGTGAATATAGGGTTGAGTCTGTTAAGGTTTTCTGGGGAGTAAACNTAAATGGTTCGTTAAGTGATTTGCCCAGACAAGAATACAGACTGAGCTAGAGCATGGATTGAAATCCTGGTTCTTTGATGCTGAAGGTCAGAGTCCCATTGGCTTCAATCTTGTCAGGATCTCACCAGCACATTTTTAGGTTTACATGAGAAGAACACCCAGGAGCCCAAGTCACGGGTGAGTTATCACATAGTTATAAGCTTTCCTCATTAAAAAGAGAGCTGCCATTTTGGAGCTGTCTACGCTAGCTAGCTGGGGTGCTAGTGTCATCCTGACTTCAACATGGATGGACCAGCAGAAAGCTGACTGGAGAATGGTGCTGAGGTCAAAGGCTGCTTCTCTGTACTATGAAGCAAAGCAAAAGCATGGTGATAGCATGTTCTTCATCTCAAAATGTAGCTATTCTGCCATGGACAATGAGGGATGTCCAACAAGTCCTTTTTGGAACAGGTGTATGGGTCAGCTCTTTGTAGTAAAACATATTTTTATTTTATGTGCTTATGCCCTTAAACTTCTGCTTCTTGTGTTTGAAGTTACCTTGATCAGGGAAAGTTTCTTCACTCATGTTTATAGAGCATCCTGGACAGTGAAAAGCTATCACTGATATCTTTGGATGCTACTATTTATTCATGAATGAGTAGCAATGGTGGGGGCAACAAGCACTGTGGCTCTACAAGACCCCAGTGCACCACAAGAAAGGTGTTTTCCTCCTATCCCATGTCTTGTGTGAGCTGCCAGGTATTTGTGTTGGGGCAGACCTGAGTCTCAACTACACTGTCTGCACCTACATGCCAAATAGGCAAAAGTTAAACTTCTCACTGAGGAAGACTTTGGCACCAAGTATCAAGAACAATCCTTTCTCTTGTTGTAAGTCTGTCTTTTTTATTATTTAATTTTCTTTTAAGCATGGGTTGGAATATTTCAGTTACTTTATTTTACTTAACCTGTGTTCAAGCACTTGCTGAAAGAACCGTTTTGGATGCAAAGAGCAAGCCTTGATTACTCAGACCTTGAAGGTGACAGTTTTGGCACGTTTGGAGTGTTCAAAGCAGGGAGGACACATTCTTTGCTCTTGTAAAAAGGGGAACCTCTGCTGACTCAGTCAAGCTCTGTTCATTAACACAGAGAAGATAGGGCCCAACGGTTTGCTCTTTAATGGTTTCCATAAGAGACATCTCAGCTCAGTCCCTGTAATAGCCTGTGTGGTGTGAATAATCGCCAAGCTGTTAGCAATTTTGAGTAAGCCTGTTAGCACCATGATCCGATCAG
>VZTL01015684.1:0-19468 GCA_013400535.1 Scopus umbretta
TCGTTGACAACTTGGTGATTGTGTCTCAACTCAGGAAATGACTCCTGCTGAAGATTGCGCTTAAGCGTATTTGAACACGCGCTTAATTTTAAGTATTTGTCCAGGAGATTTAAAAAATCAATATCTTGCTCTTTGATTGAAAAGTTTTTTTCACAGACTTTGCAGTATTACCAGGTGAGGGAAACACCACCATTCTGTTCCAGCAGTCAACATACTCCTAGCTCACTCTCCAGTTACAATTATGTACGATAGTACGGTGATGGCACTGGAAAATACTGATAATACAGCATGAGGAATAAATATTTACCATTAATGCTGTTCTTTTTGGTAGTGTCTTTTTACTGACCTGTGATTCTCTCAAAGCAGCACGCAGAGCATTGGGTTGTAAATTAAGAAGGAAGGATTCAGTACAATCAAGCCTTTAACTCATTGTCTGATGATGACCGGGATACCTAAAATTCTTCTGGCTTAAAATTAATGGGGTTTCCTGTTTTAAAGTGATTTAAAAATTATACATGGAAAATTCCATGCAGGGACAAAATAGTATTAGTAGTAATGATTTAGTCATTAAATTTGTTTTGACATCTGATAGCCAAGACACCAGAATGAACAAATGCTTCAGATTTCCTTGTCATCAATGAATGTCTTCACAGCCTGGCAGAAAACGAAACACATTGTTATCATTATTTGATATTTTTACAATGCAAGAAGTGTGCTTGCACTTAAAAACTGACGCCTTTTATTATATGACACAATAAATACACCTGCACAGAAGCTAGTAAGTCTTTGGCAGGTATGAATAATAATCTTAAAACCATATAGAATAGGTGTAAATCTCCTAGCTATATGCCTGATGTTTGTTTCCTTATTAACAGAGATGATTTGAAAGGCAGATGTTCTTCTTCTTGAAAATCTGAGATACACTTCTAAACTCCCATATTGTTTGTACCTACAGATGAAATTAGAACTTCCTCCTATTGTCTTTGTCGTATGTCCCATCGTCCCTAACTGACGCATATTGTATAGTCTACTCATTTCAAACAAGGTTATGGCGTTTGCAAGATGAAACTGTTTCTAAAACTAAAAAATGGCCAAAATCCAAAGATTATTATCACCTCATCCATTCCTTGTAATGTTGCATGAGAGATTTTTCATATCACAGGCACACTTTCCATGGTCTTTTCTTTGATTTCACACTAGCAAGAGATGTTATTTTGGCACTTTGTTATGACTGAGACTAACTTGTAAATTATCTTTAAAATAAATTTCTTACATGGGAATTGTGATTCAATGGCTATGACTTGATTTGAATGATTTTAAGTATCATTAGGGCTGGAAATCTTAGAAATTATATATTACATTCTGGTTTTGGTGTTCAAAGAAATGCCAAGAGAAAATAACTGTATAAAGTTTGGGATGAAGACAGGGAATGTCCCAGCTTTTTACTTAAGAAATCAATTTTTTTAACAGAGCATGTATAGCAATGTTGAAGGGAAATTTCTAGCTAGCTCTACTCTAACCACATCAGTCAACTCTCACTTTATCACAACCAAAAATCTTCTCTTTTTTTTTTTTAAATTATTGTGCTGATTGCCAGAAAACATGCATTATTTTTTTTACAAGTCAAATGAAAGTGAGAAGGCCAGGTGTAATAGAATAACTAAGTTTTAATAGATGATCATTCAGGCATTTTCTTGACCTTTGTAACAATACCAAAATAAGGATGTAGACAAAACAATTGAGATTGACATATTTTATACAGAAGGGAAATAGCTTTTTTATGACCCATAGAATTAATCTGTGGAGTTCATTGCCGTAGCCATCCCAGAATATAGTACACTTTTTTCTCAAAACTAGATTAGACATTTATTTATATGTAAAATAATGTTTGCAATTACATTATATCCGCAGGATAAAAATGATCACAGTTACAACCTTTATTTTTTCGGTCATTAACCATCACTAATTAATAATTCCATGAGTTATGGGAGAGGGAACTTAGATTGGGGTGATATTACTCCACAATTATCAATAATGCAATTTCACAGACTTTTCTCTTTGATGTTATAAAATAGAAGAAAGGACCACACAACAGTATTATAAATGTGTACACCTAGAGTCTTTTTTTTTTTTCTTCTTTTCTTCTTCTTTTCGTGGACAATATAGCATATAGCTTATGTTGTCTTCAGTTGGTATATTCCAAGTAATGAGGACAGGAATAACAAATACATGCATTTGTGAGAACATCTTACCTGAGTATTGGAATAGATTGCCCAGGTAGATTGTGGAGTCTACCTCCTTAGAGATATTCAAAAACCATCTAGACATGATCCTGGGCAACTGGCTGTAGGTGGCCCTGCTTGAGCGGGAGGTTTGGACAAGGTGACCTCGAGAGGTCACTTCCAACCTCAACCATTCTGTGATTCTGTAATACAGTAAGACAAGTAGTCCAGTAGTTCTAATTTCTGAAGTTCTAACTAGTAGTGGTAATGGCTTCTTTTCTCCTCTACAGCTATTATCTTTAGTCTAACTCTAGCAAACTTTTGCTTGCCACAGGTTTAGTTGAGAGATATACACTTTTTTTTGCCATGCAAAAAATCACCTCAAAGGATTCCAAAATGTAGATCTAGATTTATGGTTGGAAAATAGTTTGTTTTTTTCCCCCCAAGATTTAGAGACACTACATCTAATGAAAAGAAGCAATTGTATTTAAATTTATACATACTCTCCATTCCTTTTCAGGGTGCGCAATGATTTTGATGTGCTTACCAACCGACTGATTGGCAGCCATGGCTATTGTACTCAGGTAAGTTAAGCGTGAAGCCTTGGGGAAGTCATATGCCTCTGCGTGCAGAGCTGTGAACTGACCTCTGGGAAGAGATGGCATTTCTTATTTTAAGTTCCTTATGTTTTTCCTTTTTCCCCATAATGCCAATCACCTTCATCCTTTATTCTTTTTTCCTTATGTTTTGGCATATTGTTGTCTTTGCTTTCAGATCCTCTGCTTTTCCAGCCACATGTGTCTATACCTGTGTGTGCATGTGCTCATGCTCCTTTCATCTGCCTCTTTTGAACTCCTTAGCTGGTTTGAGTGCTGAGATACCGCTGAGGCTGCAACCTGTGTTTCCTCCCTGCCATTTCTGAAAGGTGGCTGAAGTTGCATGTCTGATCATACAGCTCCTCTGTAAACAGTCACCGCCCAGCTAACCGAGCTGATGCTGATTGAAGCTAACTGGTACTTCAGACTGGAGACACTGATTTATTACAGGTCTGTCTAAAAGACATGTGTTGCTTGAAAATAAGTGGTCTGAATTGCTGTCTGGCACTGAGGACCACAACTTTAGGTAGTCTAAATTCCACCTCGTGTCCTGTACCAAATGCCTCCCACTGGCTCTAGGTCTGTGGAGGCATCCACCCAGTTGGAAACACTTTGCCTTGGTCACATAGGTGGAATGTAGACCCCAAAATTCCTCCAAAGGTGGGACTTGGGCAGTTCTGTGCTCTGAATATGGTCCACAGCTATTAAATGTACTGCCATTTTGACTGCAAAAGGCAAGCTTCATGTTCTTCTCTTGTACTGATGCTAGAAGACTTTTATGCTGTGGTTACGTGGTGATTCCTCAAGAAGGCGGTGGAACATCACTGGTGGATTAGAAGTCCTAAAAACATCAGTAAGAACCTACAAACTTTGGGGAGTCCTTCAGGAGAAACATGGGGCTATAAATGTGTGCAGTATTTTTAAAATCATACATCAAGTCCAAACTGGCAACACCGATGTTATTCATGTCTTTGGGCATGGTAATTTAGACTATTTTTTTCTGGAAACTTTCTTCTTATTATTTCCCCTCGTGTTTCTTGACATATGTTATTTATTAATAGTTAGCTGGTTCATTGCTGTAGCACAGTCTGCTGCTAGATATTGTTACGTGCTGTTACATCCTAGCTGGCCCTTGTGGGATCTTATGCTAAGCAAAATTTCTAATGTCTCTGTTCCTTGAACTTTATGCACACTTGCACATGCACATGCACACCCCCCCACTTTGTCACATGTATTTCATCTCTGACATACCCATACTTCTAGTTCAATTGGAGAGGAAATAATCAACAATCTGCTATAGCAAGTATGAACGTATTAGTGATATGGACCAGATGTGAAGCCATATGGGTGAATGTCTTACTGAATGAGACTTAAGTTCATCCAGAAATAATCAGTGAGAAAAAAGATCTTGTAACAAATCTTGTCCAACATACAAAATGCATCACTAAGCACATGCAGAAATATCAGATAGTACTGTACAGGCTTTTAGTTTATATCATTCATGCTGTAGCTTTCACTGTAGAGAAAAAGGGACACCAAAATGTTTTAATTTTTAAAAAAAAATCACTAATATGAGAAGGTTGAGATCTGTTTGTAAGATTAAATTGATTATCAGCAATTGGAAAGATGAATATTGAAAGTTCTGCTAATATTACCTCATTTTACTTTGGAAGTAGACTTCCCGCAAAATATCTGGAAAAAATTTTATAAGCAATCCTAATCCTAACCCTAAATTAAAGCCACCACATAAATTAAGGGTCTGGTACATATGTAACTTTATCAATCCTGAATCAATCTTCTACTGATGTCTGGTAGAGACAAGACATTTAACTACTGGGTTTTTTTGTTTGTTTTTTTTTTCTTTTTAAACATGTCACAAACAGGAATTGGTGAACTTGCTTTTGACTGGCAAAGCTGTGTCCAATGTTTTCAACAATGTGATAGAGCTGGACTCTGGAAATGGCAATATCACAATTTTGAAAGGTATCACAAGCCGCAGTGATATTGGTTTGCTGTCTCTCTTCGAGCACTATGATGTTTGTCAGGTATGCTTTCCATTCTTCTGGTTTTAACTAAAAAGGAAGCAATTAAATTTAAAAGTGGCCTGGAGTGAGTATAGCAGCTCAGAAATCATGGGGTTGATTCAGTTGCTCACTCAGAGTCACCTAGCGCTGTTTTACGTGTCCCAAGGCAGAGCGTGGTCCTCCCTTCTGGGTGCAGGTTCTGTGTCACAGCTGCCACCCGTGGGTAAGTGACATGGGCAGTCTACAGCATCTCAAACCTTACATGACTCTGTCATTTTCTAACTGATCTCCTGAAGTGGGAGTCAAGCTACAGACTAATCCACTTCTATTTAAGTGGCTCCTGTATAGATCTGTATACGTGAACCAGGACCTGCTCAGTGCAGTCTGTGGAGTTGACAGCTGCTCAGCTGACTAAACATAACTGTGTACTCTAGGCTGAGTTGAACAAGTTCCCCTGACTGTATTCACTGGATCTCCACCCATTATAGTGGAGTTGACACTGAGCTCACATATGGACACCTATATCTTAGTCACGTATATATAAGCAACTGAATCTGGAGCTGAAACTCACTCCAAGTATTCAATTTTCCACAAGTTCCTACGTGATGGGGAGCCAGATTGATTGAATCATCTACTCCAGGCTGTAATGGTGGTCATATTGTATTAGCAGTAAAACAAAAAAGGGCAATTAAAATAGCTGTCCATATAAATTTCATCATGTAAATTTAAAGATAGATTAAAAATTTCAAAGAAGTGACAGCCATTATTTTACCGCTGGAAAAAACCTGTATAAGGATTTCACTGGTTCTCCATCAACAGACCTTGTCATCAAGCTGGACATCTTTCCTAAAGACATATTCTATCTTAAACAATCTTGTGTTTGATGCAAGGATATTATTTGAAATTTTCTGGCTCATGTTAAGTGCTAGATCAGATAACTGCAACTGTTCCATCTGGATTTGCAGTCAGTGCTTCTATAAAAATTTGAAAGTCATTAGCAAAAAATTTGTTTATACTGATCTAATATAAACATGTGACTGAAAACAAAGCTTGATTTTAACTGTTTTTGATATGGCTAAAGTCAGTTTCATTTTCCTATTACTGACAAATTATAGGTTTTGTTGTTTTTAATTAACACAATCCTTTACGTTATTCACAAGTTTATAATAAGGCTTAAATTCAGTCAAGACAGCATATCAATGTATCCAAATCAGCTTAATTCAGAACCAACAGGACTAAAATAAATTAGCTTCTGTGTCCAGTTCAAGCTCCTTGTCCTTTTCTAAAAACAATGTAACATTGAAAACCTCAGAAAATGGTTATGCACCACTGTAGCATTTTTTCCATTCTCTAGTGAGGAAAATGACTTCTAAGTAGCAAAATGGTAAGTGAGGTCAGTGCAGGTAAGAGCTACTTCTTTCCCATCTGCCCTCTAAAAATAAAACAAAAAGTTACCCAGAGAATCAGACACCGTCTTCCCCTTATTCTGCAAATTATACGGTGGAGGCGGTCTGTTTCTTCTACTACTCTGCTCTTGCATGGGAGCCGGACTCGTGAGCAGTGATCTGTTTTCCAAGCCAGTGACTCTTAATCAGTTACAGAAACTCCAGCAGACACCATTTCCTTCTTTTCAGTCTACAATAGTTAGGCGTCTGATGCAAATTGTCTTGCTTTTTATTAAGAACATCTGCGAGTGCTCCGCATTTCAATTCATATGTCTCGGTGCACGCTGCGATGGCTGCCTTAGGACTAGGACAAAAGTCGGATTCTGGTGGACGTTGGCCGCAGGTCTGGGGAGCCTCCACTGTGGCATGAGGAGCCAGATTCTGCTTTCTGTTACAAAGATATGAGTTTAGAACAATTCAGAAAAAATAAATGTCACTGATACTTTGCAGTCAGGGAACTGAGAATAGCATTTGCCTGCAAGTTCTTTCAAATTGACTCTTTTCTTCCTCTCAGTGTTTCGGTAAGTGGATTCAGCATCCAATTACATTGTGGCTATGAGGATGGTAACTGAAACCAGTAATGGAAAAGGACTGTCATTTTTGGTTGGTTTTTTTTTTTGTTTGTTTCCAGGAGTAAGAAAATCCCGAGTGTGATATATGGTGAATCATAGACATTAGAGTTGGAAAACTCCCTTTAGGTCATATCCAGCCAACCTCTCAGGGGATAATTCAGGATATTTTTATGTCCTGTTATACAGTAGGCTTTATTTTAAAAATCTGTATCCATGAAGTTCCTGCCTTTCTGTTCAGATGGTCATTTACTAGTTGATTGTAGTGCACATAACTGTGATTTTACCTGTTTTCTCACACACCTCTACTTTAAAATATGAGGAATTGCAAATACAGATTTGCAGGTACCTGCAAATGTGGAGATTTTAATATCTACTACAGAGCTTGTCTTTGGATATACTAATATTAAGTCTGACTGTTCATTTACTTAGTTTCCTCTGATTATCATTCCTACTTCTAAACCAGCCTGCCCCCAAAACATTTCATCCCCATGCACTGGATGTTTGCAAGCTGATGTAACAGAGTCTCCCTTTTTCGTCAGTACATCCTGTCCAAAGCTTATTATTTATCTACTCTAGACTTCTTCCAACATCCAACACATTTAGGAAGAGATATGCAAGATTCCAGGCTAGATGCAGTAAATCCACCTAGAGAAAGAATTCTATACTATTTTATCTCCCTTGTCTAATATGTGGCGTATTTGTGTACAATCCACAATTTCCATGGCATGTCTGGAGTTGAAAATATCGTGAGGGCATGAGAACTGAATTAATCCTGTCAAACTTCAAGAGTAGAAAATCAAAACAAAATGATCAGTCCCTTTTTCCCCTGTGACTGCCTGAAGAATCCCTCTGTTGCCGATCCAGTAATCTCTTTCAGTGGATCATGCCGTGTTATCTTTGCTGATTGGAAAAATGTGAGCTTCATGTAATTTTTCTGGAATCTTTAATGTCTAATCATCACTCCTAGTCCTAACAAACCACCATACTCAATATATTATTGGTAATGTAATTACTTGTTGCAAATTGTTTCACAATGACAGATTGATTCATTCAATCTAATTCATATGTAAACATTTAGTTTCATATTAAGATTCTCTATTTTAATGGAAAAAAGCTAAAAGTCCAATTCTTCTACATTTCTGTAGGCAAGTTACACATCTTTGGATTTCTTTCCTTTGTGCTAAGCCCATATTTAAACTATATGAATTCTGTCTGATCTTAGACATTTTAACTAAGAGGCCTAAATTGAGATTTTAGGTTTCCTGGGCCTCCTTTTGAGCTTTTAAAGCAATAGAAGCATTTCCAAAAGCTGATCAGCCCACAATAAAAATAGTGCAGGCTTTCCTCTGTTCGCTGGGCTGCAGCACGCAGCAGTTCAGCAGCAGTCTCATGGAAGCGGAGTCGATTTTGCAGCAGGGAGAAGACCTCAGAGAAAGGGGGGAGGCACAGAAATGGGCAGGAACAATCAGAGCAGCCGTGGGTGAGGAAGTCCCTGCTTTTGGGTCAGATTCTTTGGCCTAAATGACGTATTAAAATTGCAGGTGAAAAAACTTTCAGTGATGAAATGCTCTTTTGAAAACTTATTGCGATGTTAAAAGTAGAAACAGATGGAAACAGATGCTCCTCGTATTTACAGCAGATCATTTAAGAGACCAACAGCAACAAAAGAGAAAAATCATCTGCTCTGCATTCTCATCTGAATAATTTAAAATATACTATTATTATTGTTGTTGTTGTTATTATTAATAACAATAGTAATAATAGCTAACATTTATGTGTCATTTCCTATGAATAGATCTGTGCTTTGCAAAAGAAGCAAGTTTCATCTGGACAGGCTGGATCGATGGGCTGAGGCCAACTGTATGAGGTTCNTTGGGTTTTTTTTGTTGGGTTGGGTTTTTTTTGGGGGGGAGGGGGGAGTGATGGTTGGACTAGATGATCTCAGAGGTCTTTTCCAACCTTAACAATTCTATGATTCTATGATTCATTACCATTTTAGAGGGTAAACACACAAAAAAAGGTCAAAGTGTTTATGCCAATAAGTCATCCAGCAAGCTAGTGGCTGAGCTGGGAGGAGAGGACAGGCCTTCTGAATCTCTTATTCTAAAGTTAGTATGATACTGGCTGATGAATTTGGCCATCCATCCTTCTGAAATGCGTTTTTGAAACCACTTTAGGTATGTGCTGTTGTGCATGAAGCAATGGAAGTATTCAAGGTTACTTGTCTCTTTTGAACCTTAACTCTGATTCTTTGCCTTCACTGATTCTTTCCTGCTTTTAACCTGTCCCTGCTATAATAGGTAAAGCTCCTGTCATCTGACCTCTCAAACTCACCCTACTCTGATTCTTGACAATTTTCCATGTCTCTGCATCAGTTGTAAGCATTTCAAGAGACTGATGCTTTTTAGTTTCTGAAAATGAAGAGAGAACGTGGCATTGACAAGTTACATGCTCATTTTTCCTATTTCTTTTCAAAAAGAGAGGGAAACACAAATAAACAGAATTTGTTTATTAAAATTCCACAGATGGGAAATATTATCTTTGGTCCCTTTGATGAAACCAGCACACTCTGTGCTATAACAAGACCTACTTGAATTATTAAATTCAGCACACATGCTTTGTCTTCTGGCACCTCACCTGTTTATTTGCTCTGTGGAACGTCCTTCCTATAACCTTCTTCACTGGGAAATATATCTGCTAAACAGGCACCTATCTCAGTCAGATGGACTGGATTCAAGCCAGGTTATTGGTGGAGTTGTGGAGGGGCAGGTTTAGAAAGAGGTTTTTAACCATCTCGTTTAAGAAACCAACAACAAAAATATGTGTGTGCAAAATGGAAACTGATGGTTAGTTTTAATTTTCCACTTATTTTTCAGTAATGGGTATGCGGTAGACATTGTGCCGTGTAGATGCATTCGGCAAGGGACCCTGCTATTTATGTAAGATATTTGTGAGCGCCAGTGTGGGCAAAAACATGTGATACATAGAAGTTTGACTGAAGCAAGGCTGACAGGGCATTGGCCATTTAAAAAGTCTGTTCTTCATTCCTTGATTTTACATCTCCCTTTCTAGCCTGAAACTGAAATTTTCTTTGATGAAGTACTATTGTCCTCCTACTTCTCCATGGACAGTTATTTTCCAAGAGGCTAGTCACTGTTGCTGGGGTATTGGCATTGATTTCTTGTCAGCGTCCTTCCAAATAAAATAGAATCAGAGTTATTATTTAAGACAAATCCCACATGTTTAAAAGCGCTCTGCATGCTTTGCAAACAGACAAAATAGAAAATGATAAGTCAAATACTTTCCACATGTCTCTCTAGATTATAAATACCTGCATTTGGATCTGGATTTATCCCATATAACTTTAAGTCCTTTAGAGGCTGAAAATGCTTTAGGTAAGAGAAAAGCCAAGTCCCTTTATAGCTGATGAACAAGGGGGTACAAATTTCTGACAATACCCATCTCTTGTTTGATTTTACAGACAGCCAAAGCCAACCTGAGCTAGGGGCCAACCTAAGTTAGAGGGCCTAGAAATAGATGTTGAAGAGTGGACTGAATCTTGACCTATCTTTGTCACTGCAGTGAAGTAACATATTGAAACTAATTATAAACTCCTTCATGTGTATTGAGGGAATGGCAAAGTGCGGAAGTCCAAACGAGGGTCTGAATCTCCGTCAACATTTCTTCACTTGATGGGACATACCAGAAAAGCAGCAAAATGGAACAAAGATAAAGAAAAGATCCGGAGACTACCTGGCGCCCTGAGGTCTCTTTGTCTTGCCACAACTGCTATCTTCTTTTATGTTGTGGGAACATAGGAGAACTTTAGTCAAAAGCCAGTGCTTTCCAGGAGCCTTTTCTTTGGCTGGGTAGTCCTGGGATTGAACACAAGTCTCTTTCCATTCTTCTTCATTAATATTGTTCTTTTTTCCCCCCAATTCATCATCAGAAAGGTTTCCTTTTCCACAGCAGAAGGGACACAAAGCTGCAGAGAAATTATCTAGTGCTCCCATGTAGCAGTATTGTTTCATACTACAATTCATAAATATCTGGCAAAACCTCTTCAATTTCTGCCTAACCTGGAAGAGTCATTAAATTATGCATACTCTAAATGTCAGATATTGTAAACATTAATTTTATTTTTCTTAATCTGATTGAAATCAAATACATCTTAATGGCAATAATTTTAGCCTCACTGTGTCCCTTAATTATATGAAAATATCATAGAATCATAGGATCATAGAAAGTTTGGGGTTGGAAGGGACCTTTAAAGGCCATCCAGTCCAACCCCCCTGCAATGAGCAGGGACATCTTCAACTAGATCAGGTTGCTCAGAGCCTCGTCCAGTAAGGTCTCCCCAGAGCCTTCTCTTCTCCTGGCTGAACAGCCCCAACTCTCAGCCTTTCTTCACAGGAAAAGTGTTCCATCCCTCTGATCATTTTTGTGTCCCTTGTCTGGGCCCACTCCAACAGGTTTATGTCCTTCCTGTGCTGAGGGCTCAGAGCCGGACGCAGTACTCCAGGGGGGTCTCACCAGAGCAGAGCACAGCAGAGGGACAGAATCACCCTCCTCGACCTGCTGGCCACGCTTCTTTTGACGCAGCCCAGGATACGGTTGACCTTCTAGGCTGTGAGCACACATTGTTGGCTCATGTCCAGCTTTTCATCCATCAGTACCCCCAAAGTCCTTCTCCACAGGGCTGCTCTCAATCCCTTCATCCCCCAGCCTGTACTAATACTGGGGGTTGCCCTGGCCCAGGTGAATGACGCTGCACTTGGCCTTGTTGAACCTCATGAGGTTCACATGGGCCCACTTCTCGAGCTTGTCCAGGTCCCTCTGGATGACATGCCGTCCTTCAGGCGTGTCAGTTGCACCTTGGTGTTATCTGCAAATTTGCTGAGGGTGTACTCAATCCTGCTGTCTATGTCGGTGATGAAGATATTAAACACCACTGGTCCCCATACGGACCCCTGAGGGATACCACTTGTCACCAATCTCCATCTGGACATTGAGCCACTGAACTCACCCTCTGGATGTGACCATCCAACCAATTCCTTATCCACTGAACAGTCCACCCATCAAAACCATATCTCTCCAATTTAGAGAGAAGGACGTTGTGGGGAACCATGTCAAAGTCCTTACAGAAGTCCAGATAGATGACATCCATAGCTCTTCCCTTGTCCATGGATGTAGTCACTCCATCATAGAGGGCCACTAGGTTGGTCAGGCAGGACTTGCTCTGGGTGAAGCCATGCTGGCTGTCTCAAATCACCTTCCTGTCCTCCATGTGCCTTAGCATAGCTTCTGGGAGGATCTGTTCCATGATCTTGCCAGGCACAGATGTGAGGCTGACAGGTCAGTAGTTCCCAGGCCCCTCCTTTCTACCCTTTTTAAAAATGGGTGCAATGTTTCCCTTTTTCTAATCACCAGGAACTTCAGCTGAGTGCCATGACACTTCAAATATCGTGGCTTGGCAACTACATCAGCAAGTTCCCTCAGGACTCTGGGATGCATCTTGTCAGGTCCCATAGACTTATGTATGTTCAGGTTCCTCAGGTGGTCAGGAGATGATCCTGTCTTACAGAGGGAGGGACTTTGCTCCCCCAGTCCCTGTCTTGTGGCCCATCCACTGAAGAGGTTTGGGAAGGGAGGGTGGCAGTGAACACTGAGGCCAAGAAGTTGTTGAGTACCTCAGCCTTCTCCTTGTCCACTGTTACCAGTTTGCCGGTCTTGCTCAGTGTGGGAGGGCATGCTTTCTTTGACCTTCCTTTTCTGTCTGACATATCTGTAGAAGCCCTACTTATTATTCTTTGCATCCCTTGCCAAGTTCAGCTCCAGCTGTGCCTTGGCCTTCCTGACCCCATCCCTACACAACCAGGCGGCGTCCCTATACTCTTCCCAGGATACCTGTCCCTGCTTCCACTGCCTGTACATTTCCTTCTTGCCCTTTACTTTGACCAGCAGGTCTCAACTGAGCCATGCCAGTGTCTTGCCTTCCTTTCCTGACATCTTATATGTGGGGATTGAGAGCTCTTACACTCTATGGAAAGCAACCTTAAAGATCTTCCAGGTCTGTTCTGCTTCTTTGTCTCCGAGGGCAGTTTCCCAGAGTCATAGCACTGGGAGTTCGTTCTTGTTCTTTTCTGTCCTGCTTCAAGGTCCTTTTATATTCCAACCAACCTACTTGGCCAGGCAATTGAAGGACTCACCGTTTAGGAGCTGGACCAGTTAAATGAGGGCATACTTTTATTCCACTCAACAACTGATGCTTGAAGAAGTGGGCAAAGGAATCCTCACAATGAGGAGTGTCCTTACTTTCTCAGTAGCATGGTTCCGTATTATGTTTTGTGGAAAAAATCTGGGCATTATTTGGGGATTGCTGTGGGAGAGGGATGTTCCTTATAGGAAGTCTAGGCAAAGTAACATGTTTGGGGAGAGGAAGAAATTTTAGCCTTATGAATAAAAACCATTCCATGCCACTTGACTTTAAAGCTGGGAAGGAAATCCTGGGCCTGTTTAATCTGCTAGTGTGGGAATAATGTGAGGTGTCTGGAGAGCCAGAAGCCCTTGGAAGGTGATGATAGTGGGATAGAGTGGCCAGTAGTTTTGGAGAGAAGCATACCTGTAGGGATCAGCCAACACCTGGAATGCAATTTGATGTTAAAGGCAGCAGGTGATCCTCAACCAGGATAGTCAATGTAACTGAAATGAGGACTTCTCCCTTTTTATGGGAGATGAGAATTTGACCTGCAATGTTTTTATACTCTCCTTATTGTCTTAAAGTTCATGCCCTCACTGCCTTCTGCAAGCATTGTAACTGAAACTACATGTATTTGGAAAATGTTCCTACAGACCTTACTCATCTGAACAATTTGTCCTGACTTCAATAGGGCTGTTCATGTGAGTAAGAATTGGAGTGGATGTGTGCTTTGAAACGGTTCTGTGTCTCTCTAATCTTGTTTTGTCAAATGTTGTTTGATGAAGCTTGGAAGTTACTTTAGCAGACATATGTAGGAAGAACATATTTTTAGGAGAAGACTGGCTGTTCCTTTTTTGGCTTCGATTTATCTGCACACTGAAATGTGCATGTTTGTGAGACTGAATCTTTTCATCTGTATCCATCTAATTTGCCATCTTTTGTTGTATCTATGTATTTCCCTTCTTGATAACTCCTGTTATAAGTATTTTTGTAAGCTTGTAAAAAAAAATTCTCTACTTTTAAGCCAAGAATTTACATAAATAGCAAAACTGTTGTATAAAAGGCTGTTTTAAATAGATATTAGCAAAGTAATGAGTCAGGGAACAGTTACTTAATTAGCTAGAGACTTGTTACCTAACTTCTGAAGAAATTATCTTTGGGGAAGATAATTGATTTTGTACTCACAGATATAAATTCTAAATCTCAATAATAAAAAAACCCCCACACTCCTTATCACTTAGGATGGTGTTTTGATGTTTAATTACAACAAAATATATGTTGGCTTCTGCCTTTTAGCACTATACTGGATGACATTTGCACCTGTGTGCCCAAGGTGAAGAACTGAGGGCTGTACTGTAGAAGCTGTATCCACAAATCTATATCTAGAAAACACATATGAGAATTTTTATGCTAAAAGTCTTCCAGTTTCAACTAGCACCCACTGCATATGCTGAAGCATGATTTAAATCCTATAACAGTAAAGGTAGCAATAGGCAGAGCTGCTTTCTGTAGATTATATCACTTTCCATATTACCATGCAAACCTCTTCAAAACTTCCTGAACCTCTGAATTAGCAAAGTTTCTTTGATCCGTGTGTCTGTATTATGGAGACAGAAACTGATCTTATATTTCTATGCACATATATTTGCACACTTGGCTGCCATTCCTTGTTTTGCAGACTGGTACTATACCAGCAGTGCAACACTTCTTTAGCGAAGGATACATAAACCTAGGGATAAAATAAAGATGGTTATACGCAGCATCCTGCACATTAGTGATTATGTCTACTATAAGAATATTAGCAGAGCCATAGTCAGAAATATTCCACTGAAAGGAAAAAGTTTTATTTTTAGTTTCCCTGAGCAACTTACCAAAGAATCAAAACCCAACAATTCAGTGGGGGAAAAACTGGCATCATTCTGAACTTAGAATACAGCTTTCAATGACAGGAATATAGCTAATAACAAATATCTGTTGTAGATGAATACTAAAATCCCAGCTGGAAGTAATAAAGTTTCTTTGCTACATGAAGCAATCTAATCACTATTTTTGCTCTATTATTCACTACGGAAGGGGCTAAAATCATTCACTGATACTGCTGCTCTAAAGCAGCAGCATGCAGTGGGGGCACGGTATCTGTCTCAGAACACATTAGTGTGAGGCGAAGAAAATACTACCAGATACTCAGTGTCCTCCAGGGATGCAGGAAACTTCCATGATTCATTTTATATCAGCATATATTAAGTTTCAAAACCATAGATACACTGCCCCTGGTATTAAAGCATATATATTTCTGCCTTAAAACGTGGATTCATTAAAAAATAAAGATATGAACCTAAACATACATAAAACTAGTCTCAATCTTTTGCTGGACTTGAACCTTAAAGACTATGGGCTGAAGCAGCAGAAAAAAATGATTAAACTGATAAATGGATACATATAGAGATAAAAGCAATTAATTACTCACAAATCCAAACAAGTGCTGTAGTAGCCCACTTTTAAAATAGCTTGTAGATTTAAGAATAATACCTTAAATCAATAATGAGTATGAAAATCAATTATATCCAATTTCATTCAGAATATTTAGGATTTTTATACATATGTATATATATATATATATAGTATACTCTCAAACTTCCAAAGGGAGGGCAAAGGCTTAGAAAAGGCATCTGGTAAAGAAAAAATTGATTTTTTTTCAGCTAAGAATATTTCATTTTTAAGAATAATGAATCAAAACAAGTGCTTCTGTTATTGCTTTCTTCTAGTAGCTGAAAATATTTTACATATCTGGACTGTGAAGCTACAAGATGCTAAAATGAAGGGAATGTTTTATATTCTTAATCCAAGAAAAGACTTTGGGCTCAGTTTAGTTGCCCACACAGGGGTGTCTCATGTCGTCTGAGATGTGATGAAGTTTCTTTCCTGGCTTCCAGCTACTGTTGCATAGCACAGTCTCCCATTGATCTCATGTAGTATTCCTGACTTAAACTCGCTGTGGTTTTCTAGCTATTGCAGAGGACCGGGTTCCTTTTGTTTCTGATCATCTGGGATATGATCTTTTTGCTGCTGTAGGATATTACAGCTGGATTTCATTACCTGCCTGTAACTGAAGGCCAGATACTTGCTTTATGTGTTCAATGATTTACAAGAGCTAACCTGGTCTGCTTCATCAGCAGTACATAATGAGCTTCCATTAATGTTTGTAGAGTATAAGAAATAGTGATAATATATATTTAATGTTTTCAATAATGAATCTTTTCTCCCCCTGCCCCCTGTGATGTTCTAATGTTTTGTATCTTTCTTTTAGGTTGGTTGTTACTTGAAGACCCCTAAATACCCAATTTGGTTGGTATGCAGTGAAAGCCACTTCAGTGTGCTTTTTTGTTTGGAAAAGGATTTACTGGGTGACTGGAAAACAGAACGGAGATTTGATCTGTATTATTACGATGGCTTGGCCAACCAGGAAGAAGAAATACGGTTAACGGTTGGTATGTACAACTCAGTAACTCTGCATTTCAGCTCTGATGGTGGCAACAGCGTCACACAGAAAGAAGAAAACAATAATAAATACAACAATGGACTCGGGCATTAAAAATTATTTGCGTGCCTGTTTCCTAATTTCCATAATTAGTTTTGGTGATTAATTGGAAATTAAATTTCACCAGGAAATTTTGAGGATAAACTCTTGAAAGGTTTAAAAGTGAGCATGTGCTACTTTATACAGACTGGTAAATCTTTCAGTGGCACTGATTTCCAAGGAATGGATTGTGGTCTGGCCTATTCATGCTCGCAGGACTGTAAACCATATTTAACTACTCCCATTCTCCTTCACATCTCATATTGTTTCTACAGGCAGAAAGTGCAAGTCTCCTGTTCCTCAACCCTACATACCTGTGGTAAAATGGGCAGAGAGGGTGAGGAAACATGAAATCCTTGCCTCCAAAACCAGCTCCATCAGAAGATGGCAGTAATCTGCTAACAAACTCTAGTCTCTTACCTGCTTGGAAGCGTACCTGGCAACACAAGCATGTAAAAAATCTTCTGACTTGCTACACTCATTCTTTCAGGAAACCATGCCAAATTATGCAGCCACTTTTACAGTAATTTTGTATTTCTCCAACTGGAAGGCATTTGGACAAAAGTATTCTGACGCTTAGAAAGCTCCTACTTATTGCCATGCTAAGACATTCTTGACCACTAAATTCCTATTTGCTAATAATATCCTACTTTTCTTTTCTTTTCTTTCCTTCAATATATTTATACAATCTAATCAAATTCCTTCTCCATCTTAAGGAGCCACTCTATTGTAGTCCACTCATTAAAAATCAGCTGTCTGTATTCACTGTTTGCACCAACATTCTGGTTCTTGGACAGGATGAGTTCTACACGTGTGTTGTACGTTATTATTGAGTCCATGTGGCAAAGCTGTTTGTATGGGAGTGCTGGGGGAGGCTTTAGCATCTCACAGGATTTGGTAGTGAATTCAGTTGTCTTTCTGCCTGTTATTTATCCTCTTGTTTTAATTAAAATCCCTGTCATTCTATTGTAGTGATCACCTTACGTATTATCTCAAAAAAATGCTTAACCTTTACTGGACTATAGTTGCCAACTGGCTCCCACATGGCCTGTCCCAGATAAAAGATACTTCGTAAGTGACACAGATGCTATAGTTCAGCAGAGGACTAGAGCGATCAAGACACATTTTTTCTATTGTTTTGTAGCAACATGCGGTCCAGAACAGGTGTCCTTATCTGTCTTTTCATCATTAATAAATCAGGGATGTTTCCAAAATCCAGAGCTACCAAGCACTCTGAGATCCCTGGATGAGAAAGTACTCAGAGTTTGTATAAATTTTTCTCTGTACTGTTCAACATGTCAAGACATATCTGTATAGTTCTCCTCAAAGACTAAACTTGCATTCAGAGGTAGATAACTTTTTCTTGTGGCTATAGATTTTTCCAGGCATGTGTCCTAGTAAATCTTTTGTTATCTGTGAAATTCTGTAAAAGGCTGTAAAATGCTAATAATTTCTTCATTCCAGGGAAATGCTTTCCCAGTACTGGCTGCACAGTAATCCTTTGTTAGGTCTGGAGAAAAACTGAAATTACTTTACATCCAAAAGGTAACATTGATCATACATCTAAACCATGAATACAGTACCAGATGGAAACATCAGAATGCTAAGTATTACTGGTATTTCCATTGTGCAAATATCAACAAGCTATGATGGTTAGGCAGTGTCACCTCGAGATACAGCATGAGGTCCTGGGTGCCACACAGCCACGTCTCACTGGTGCTGGTTAGCAAAGTTATTTGCTTTTCACTAGCAAGAAGGTGAATTCCTTGAAATGGGGATCTTATTTATAATTAGGTAGATCACAATCAAGGTCACATTTCAGGAAATCTTGAAGAAATGACACTGGTCAAGAAAGGCAAAAAACCCAGAAGGAAAGAGTAGAATTACATTTTGGGGGTAATAGCAATTACCACTTTATATTGAGAATTTTCTCTGCTTCTCCTACTCATAACCATTTGCCAAAATGTAAACAAGGAATGTGAAGTTCCTTCCTAAAAGCAGGCAATGCCTGCTCTTGAGTGCAACATATTACCCTAAACAGACAAAGGTTCTTGAATCCTTTGCTTTGGGGTAGAAATTTCTGATAGGCAGAGAAGGAAAACAAGCCAGAATATCTAAGTTAATAACCCTCTGCATTTTGCTCATCTTTTTTCAGCTGTTTAGGGACTGAGTGGAGATTCTGGGATTTTTGTTATATGTCACAGAGAGTACTTGTATGAAAGGGTGTCTTGCACCGCTCAGAGAGATCCTGCTCCTCCTTTCTAGTATATACAGTTAACACCTACCTATGTTAACATTTACATGTTGTCTCCAAGTGAAGATATAGGGACTTTTTGTACAATCTGTTTTAATAAATCATTCTTATGTCTCATCGGTGTGTACCTTCAGCTCAGTATCTTTTTCAAGGTGTTTTCAAAAAGCAGCTGAATAATTACTAAGACTATAACTGAATTTCACAGAAGATTCTTTCAGAGCTGTAGACACCATCCTCAGCCGCTTTGCAGGTGCCACAGAAGATAGCACAAGCAGTGAAATTAGCAGAGGTTCAGACACTGGAGACAGCTTCTAGGGAAAGCTGGTATATTGATTATCACACTTTCCTTCAGAACACTTTTTTAAGATGAGATTGTTCCAATGTGCAAAAGTCTTCTGGAAAGATGATTAATAAAGCATCACTTCCTAAGGTTGCTGCTTAAATTATGAGCAATATTTCTTCTTTCAATGGTTGTCTGTTCAGATTTCACTCTTCTGAACCTGTACTCATCATATCTCCTGAATAACAAGTTTGTCTGTAGCTGTGCTGGCACTGAGTTTCTCACTACCCTTAGCTTAG
>VZTL01015687.1:0-23119 GCA_013400535.1 Scopus umbretta
AAAAAAAAAACCAAACAGTGATTCTTCTTTAATGCAGAAATCTTTGTGGGATGCTTCAGCTGTCCAAGAGTTTTCTTTTTGTTGGTAAGGCACATGTTGTTTGAACTTCTGCCTATGATAGGGGCACTATAACTGATGCTGCACTACCCAAAGAGGACCTGGCTGGAACAGAGCCTCATTCCATTCCTGATGTTCCTGTGTCCAACCTCATCTGCCATCACACCTAGAAGCACCCAAATTCATCAGCATCATAAACTTTACTTGAAGGCTCTCTAGTTATCTACCATTCTTTTTCTGTAACAGTTTAAAAAAAAAAAAATTAGCAGCACTCTGCTTGAATAGTGCCAGTAACTTGACTGACAACTTGAAACTAAGCTTAGCCACCTGAAACTCCTAAAGGGCTGTTTTCAGTAGGTACAGAAGAGCAGAGCATGAGCAGTAGCACACAAAAAGACCAGGCTCCCCAAAGCACTGGCACAGCTGTGATTTTCTTTAAATGACAGCCAGAGAAACTGGCAGCGCTTTCTTCTTTACACAGAACAGGACCAGCTGTGGCTCACTCAGTCTTCAGCATCTCGCCCCTGGTGGCATAGCTTCTGTAGAGAGGCAGAGAAGATGCTCTCTTTCCCCTGCAGATCACATCTGCGGAACATACTCAAGTAAAAAAAAGGCTCTCTTTTTTGTCCTTACTGTCCAAAGATCCTAAACCATGATGAATAGGGATTTTCCTCAGAGATAAGATGTGGGCTTGAATCTACTTTGAAAAAGGATATATTTTATCTCAAGTCTCTCCTCCAGCAAGTATTGCAATGTCATGAGTTTGTCAGAAAAAACACAAATCTGTAGTAATCCTCCCAATAAGTTTCAAACTTAAGAGCTTCACTCAAAAAACCATCATCCATCAGTAAAGCAGAGTCTGAACAGAAAAACAGGTGGAGACACCTCCTGTCTCCGTCTCAGTCTTTTTGTGGCCCAGCTCTTCATAGCTACATGCTGCTGGCCCCAGAGCAGGGCCCTCAAGGCACCACCTACCTTAGCAACCGGCACAGCACAAAGTGGGAAAGGAGGGAGGGCGTTACAAACGGAGCAGCTACACGCAATACTTGTGTGCACACAGGCACACCCAGACTCAGAGCTGCTGTCATGGAGAAAACACTCATTTTGCTGTTTTGATATATTTGGCCATTTTTAAAGGGTAAAGTTGCACACTGCACATAAATGCATTTCTGGGCATCACCTTCCCCGAACTTTCACTTGAAACCTGGTTACTATTTCTGAGGCTAAACCATGAACATCTATGCTCATCACACACAGAACTGCCTTCAGGTTTAAGTTCTTAAAGCATTGCAAGTTTCCCACTCTGGCAGAGCTGTACGATTTCATACTGCATGATTAAGACTTTAAGGTCTCAATTCTAAAAAGTTTTTTTGTCAATCATCTGATAGGTAAATTAATTTTGATGACTATTGATCTGGAAGGAATTTCAGCTGTTGGCCTGGACATGAAAAAAACAAACAAACGTTTTAAGATTATCCATTCCTGCAGTCTAGTCAGAACTGCATTTGATGTTAAACACATTTGAATGCTTTGGTATTACTTATGGAAAGAGGACATTTGATATTTTTCTTCATAATTATACTCCCAATTTCAAAGTATTGTCTTTCAGTGTGCTGCTCACATCTGCACAAAGACTGCATGTCATTAATATTTTGTAAGTTATCAAACATAGTGTAGCGACTAACTTCTCTGAACTTGTATTGCATGAATAGAGTAAATATTTCATTTTTAGGACAGCCACTGAAAGAGTGTTAAGCAGTAGCCACACAAGCATAACAGCTTCTTCACCTTCTGCAACAACACAAAATTAAACTATTTGTAGTTTCTTTAAAGACAGTAAAACTATATGGCAATAGAGGTGAACTGAAAAACAAAATCACACACTCAAAGGATAGTTTCAGGAAGAAAATACAGTATGCAAATACTAGTAGTGGAGGGAAAAAAGCAGTAGGATGTATAAGGTATACAAAAAGACTGAAAAGGAGGGTATGATTCATGTAGAGATAAAGTCATTATTAAAATATTTTAATATGGACTTTTTATTAAAATAATTAACATCAGATTCATTATAGCCAAATTCCCACACATCTGAACTCACAGCAGGCTCAGTTTTTGATTTGCATGCACTGTATGATTTTGTGTTCTGTAAAGCAAGAGACAAAGTATTCACACACATACAAAAATGTGTTTAGCAGTGCTAAAGACTCGGAGAAGTTGTGCCCTTCATAGTTGTTTTTTTTTTTTCTCCTTACTTCACACATTTGTCAAATTACTTTCTATAGGCTTAAAAAAAAAAACAAAAAACCCACACAACACACACCTAGAAGTCTCCATAAGAATCTGACCTTTGCAGAAGCCAGCTTTGCTGGTATCAAACAGCCCAATGAGCAGCAGATGCACTACTCTTCTTTCCTAGCAGCTTGAGAGGAAAGGTGTTTGGAATCATTTCTGCACCTGGGAGGCAGGAGTTGCCAGCCATCCAGTTCAGTTATTTATTATTTGCCCTCTTTACAGCAAATCTGGTCTGGAACAGCCTCAGCTAGAACTGCTGCAGAGACAGAGCTGGAGCAGCTGGAAAAATGGCACAGCTGTAACTCTGAGACACCAACAGGTACAGCTTGTTGGATTAACTCCTGAGGCCAGGTAGTCGCTCTGCAATAACACAGTCTCCTCCTTTCATTACAAGCATATGACAAGTCCGAAGGTATTACTGTGCAAGACTCAAATTATTTTACTTTTCAATTGGAGTAGGAGGAATATAATTTACATATAGATTCTATATTTAAATATAAACCATTTTAAGCACTTTTTGCTTACCAAATTGTATGTCATATATAGACTTGTAAAACGGGTACCTGTTTTACAAATTCGGTGGAGATCTCCATCCCCAGGACGGGTTTTACTTGTACAAAAGCCTGCAGTGCTGGATTCCAAATAGCTATAGCCAGGAGGAAATCAGTGTGTTTCCAGAAGGTGGCTGAGGTAACAGAAACATGCTGTGATCCCCCCTCCAAAAGTGCAGATAACACATGCACGTAGCAAATGCAGCCTCAAGGCTCAAAGCCCAGTGAGTTTACAACATATATAGTAATCAAATGTGATCTCAGAAAGTGAGGGGTTTGCCTTTGAGGGACTTCTAAGGACATGACTAAAATTGATGTTGTTTTATTTAATATACTAGTATCAGTCACTGTTTTGACACACAGTGAAAATGATGGTATAGAAGGGATCTGTGAATACCCTGTTAATGCTTTAACATCCACTCATCACATGGTCCCCCAGTTGACATTTCTGTCTGTACTGACCACCTCTCCATACTAATAAACCCCCCAGTTTCAATGAGTTACATTTGCCCTTCTTCCCAACAACTTTCACATCTTTCTCCAATTTCATTATTTACTGGAGATGTCAGTCTTGGAAACTTAATTAAAGCTATTTATTTTAGTTATACTGTTACAGTCTGTGGATATCAATGTATATAATCTATCTTTCCTGAGAGCACACCCTTACGTTACCCCATTATGAGACCAGGAATATTTTGGATCAGCAGCTATGGTGGGTGAAATGCCAAATTATGACAATCCCAAGTCTTACTGGAATTCTGCAAAATGTATTTGGAAACTACCTTAGCAAATAGAGCCTATTACAAATAACGTATTAGCCTCAAATCACTGCAAACATTTCTTTTTGATCTCAAATAAGACATTATTCAGGTAGGCCACCTCTTGACTTGGTAAGTAAGCTTTTAGCAATTCTTTTCTACAAACATAGAAATAAAGATCTGTTTTCACTTTGCTAAGCTTTAGGGGGTTTTGTTTGAAAATATACTTAAACCTAAAACTAACCAGTTTAAATATTAATTATTTTAGCTACTGTAATTTTTCTTTAAAGCACAGTAAAGTTATTATGAAGAACATAAAAGCAATAAACACCTAAAAGATGATTATGTGAAAGCAAAGATGGGGGACTTGAATACATATTACAGTAATCCAGTAAATAAAATCAAAAGCATATTTCATTTCAGTGTTGCTGTGGAACTGTTTTCCAAATCAGTGCAAATCCTTTTTTTTTTTTCCCTGCTGTTGCCACGGTGTTGCAGCCTGCCTAGGATAATCCATCAGCACAGACAGCGTTGGTATGCATGCACAGTTCTCCCTTATCAGAAAAACAATAATGCTTGGGCAAGGACCACCAGCAGCAAACGATTTTAAAAACATACTTTTACTCTAAAAAATGCTATAAACAGCCAGAGATGAAGTGTATGCTATTGACAAGGCCAAATCCAGTATGGGAACTGGCATTCAAACAGCTTAAATGAAGAAAAAAAAAAAAAAAGCCTAAGAAAAATAGCCACTGATGGTTCCTTAGAAGGATTTATAGGCATATATCGATTGAGGTTAACACTGAGTGCTACCAACTCACTTTGAAGTTGAGATAGCTTTTAAAACATACAGCAAGTTAATGCTGTGGCTTTAATAAAAGTTTAATGTTATTTTGACTTTAAACACTGAAAAGATGTCTATTTTATCAAAATAAAAATATCCATTAAAGAACATCTGAACTGTTTTGAGATGAGATTCAAGTTTAAAGCATGCAGTGCAAAACTTTCAGCTTCCAGTTCCTGAGGACATTTGAAGAACTGTGCCTTCACAACCTGTTACAACACTACCAAGATATCTGCATTAAAAAACAAAAACATGTTTTGATTTTGACTTACACATTTCGTAAAAACAATCTTGAGAAAATAAGGACAGCTTTTAATAATTTAAGAACGTTGTTCTGGTTTTGTTTAAACTGAAGGAGACCTAGTGCACTAAAACCTCAGAGGGCAGTTCTGTTAAAACTGCCCACACTATGCTGCCAGCCTTACAAAGGCCTGACCTCCCCAGTGTAACCAGATAGATGACGCTGAACTTGAATTAACTTAGGTGACATCAAACAGTAGACTACAGTGTCTGTCAGCTGAAGAAAGTATATGCTCCCTCATCCCTCCTGTGTCAATATGAAAATTAGTAAAATTCAGATGTGCACATAATAAAGTTAAGTCCATATACCTTCATTTATTTGGAAAATAAAGTTAAAGAAATCTTTTTAATATAAATTTAAATATAAGACTATTTTACAGAGTATTCTACAAGCTTCGAACCACCACCTAAGATGGCACAGTCAAACAGCAGCTTTTACTTTACACATCTTATTGAGAGCTGAAATAACTTAGGGCTACAGAGCAGCAGCAGATGATATACTCCAGCATGACATTACACAAGCTTCAACAGACAAAAAACTTTGGTGATGACAAGATTGCCGTAACAGGTACTAGTCCTCCACTCTGTTCTGCATGGCCCTGCCAGGCTTATCTGGTTATACTTTCTGTTTCCCTCTCACTCTGCAGCTACCAGGACCCTGCACCCCATCCCCAGCCTGATTCTTCTGACCCCAGTTCCCAATCCACTCTTCAAACCAGGCAGTTATTTTTAAATATCAACAGTGGCCAGAATCTCTCCATGTATAAGTCATGCCTTTTTTTTAGCAAACACTGCAATGTACCTGCGTTAGGAGTGCTTTCTGCTCAACATACTCAACAGTCTAAATCAGCCTTCCATTCAAAGAGACTCTGTTGCATTCTCTGAAGTCATTGCAGAGTATATCCTTCCCCTTTTTACATATGCAAGTGACAAATGCATCTGGATTTATGGAGCCACTTCAGGCACCTGGGTATTGAAACACTGGAAAAAGAGCTAGGCTAACTGGTAACAACACAGTCTGCAGTACTGTCTGTAAAGTGACAGTAAGATATTTTCATTTTGCATCAAGTACATATATTGATAACACCTGTCAAAGCTACAGGGCATCAAATTAATTTTCACCACCTGTGGAGAAGGTGAGCAATGCAGAGAAACCACCTGGCTTCTCTAATAAGCAGCAAAACATAAGGTAATGAAGAAAATAACCCCCACATTTCTTCCCTCACAACACCTAGGGATTGCTTTTGCCCCCAGAGGAAAGGTGAGGCACGCTAACAAAAACCAAACACCCACTAGAGATGATTTTGATCTCAGCTACAAGGCTGGAAAACCCAGCGTGTTTTTGTGAGCTGGCAGGTGATTAAAGCTGCCAAGCTCTGCGCTCTCCCAAAGGGCAGTGGGAACAGGGGGTTTGTGTGCTGCAAACCCCCATCGACTGGCAGGAAAAGAGCTGACGGAGCATCCACCAGCACCACAATGACAGTGCTGTCACTAGGCCTGGAAGCTGGGGTTCAACGGTGCTGCAAACACTGACACTGGGAGACGAGAGTGAGAAGGAGACCCATAAACTATCAGTAGGTATCTGAAAATTGAAGAGTCAAGTTATCCATGCTAGAAGCGATAAAGAACTCAGTCCTTGGGAACAGGGGAGCTTCTGCAAAATGTTTCTCCAGCAGATTTTGATATTTAATGCTCTTGGGAGTGCCTGTCAGTTCCTTCTGTGTGCACTTACTCCACCATCCAATTCCATACACATTTCATAAACAGCATATGGCAGGATGAACTGTTATCTTTAAGCTGATCTCTATACCCATATCAATAATTAAGTCAAATTTTCCAGCAGCTATTTCATAACTGCCCCTTATATAAGCAGATGATTTATTACATCAGCTTCAGCATGCCTTATCATGTAATGATTATAATGTACATCACACTTGCAAATTTATTCTAATGTTTCTATTGAGTGCTTGATTTTGGACATTTACTGATTTATTTCAATAAAGCCTTCATACCAGATTTTCAGAGTAATTTTTGGAGACAGAAATTCTATCAGATGGCATAATTATTAAAAATGACATAGCTTAAAAGCAGAATTGGGAACTTCAGGTCTGTTACAAGTGATCGAAACACTGACCTTACCTGTGTACAAGTGATCTAAGAGAGAATAAACATCAAAAAGTGAACTTCTCTTTGCAGAACAACAGCAATGGAAGAGACAACTAATGCTTTTGCAGTGGGTTACATAGCAGTAGAAAGATAACTCCAAAATTTTGGGGTCAACCTTTGAAGCTGTGTAATAGATACTGTTCAGAAGCACATTTCAGCCTAGATAATCTTTTTGTACATCTATGTCCCCTTCTCTTCTCATACTGCTGCTCCTTAGCCTTGCCTCATGCCCTCTGATAATCAAGCTTCAGCTTTTCCAGTTCCTTAGGTATCCTTAGGTATTCCTCCTGGTATTCTAGCTCTTCCCAGCTCTTACTCTTACCTACTCCACTCCCCCTTTCTGTCCTCCAAATCCATGCACATGAACAAGCTTCCAGACCTCTAGGCCAATCCTTTTCTCCCCATCCCCCAACTTCACAGGCCTAATCTCTTTGCCAGATCAGTCACGTCAAACACATGCGTACTGTTCATAAAAAAAGGTATGTGCAGGTGCTTAAGCACTGAGCCGCCTGACCATCCATACTGTTCGGTCCGTTCAGCTAGCTTTCTAAAATATTACCTCACTTGGGGGCTCTTGGCAATGGACAGCATTCATAAGACAGCATTACTTACAGTTCATTCACAGTGCTCCAACACCATCCTAGGCAGCTCCTGTCACACATATGCTCTTATGTTCCCCAAGACACACAACATACATAACCATGTCCATACTACAACAAAAGAACATCCTGCTGAGCTGCAGCAGTCCTGACATTATACCAGACACTTTGAACTGAACCTTCCAAAACCATCAATTAATTTGAGGCACAGGATTACCATGTAAGACTTGGAGGAGACCCAGCAAACACCAGGAGGCACATGATGTGGAAGTGGCTAGGCTACAGGACTATGCAGTCCTCAACAGTGCTGAGTCAGGTGCTTTACCCCAGCTGCCTACCAGGCAAGGATCCCCTTTTTCCCCAGCAATTCCCAGTCCCAGCTTCATCAGCTCCACACAGATTCTGGGCCTATCCATTCACCCTCTTGCTGACTCTCCTTGCTCCTCCATATTACCAGCTATTCATCCCTCATAAATTACTGACAAGCAATGTTATTAACCCAAGGGAAAACTTCCTTTCCCCACTAAACCACCAGCTCTTTTGCCAAGCCCCAGACTTGGCCAGCCTCCAATTGCTTATTACTATCATTACAAAGAAAGTCTTTCCAGACACCTGCAGGTATGCTCTGGAATGCACTCAGTGTAGATACAGTATTTGTTACAGCTTATGTGTTGCTACTGTAAATGGACAAGCTGAAATTTACTGAAGGTTCTTTAACTCAGTCAGTGATAAGCAAGTGTTCATAGATATGGCACAATACCGATCTTTGACAGAAAGGGAAAGGTTTCTAAATAAAAGCTGTCTTTAAAAGACACAAAACTTATACTCTGCCATCATCTTCAGAAGTGACTGAATTACTTTGGCTGGAGTTTTGCAAACAAATTTAGCTTGCAGCAAACACTAGTGTCAAATAGCTTTAAAAACAGATAACACTAACAATCCCTCCCTTAAAAATAAAAGGTGAGACATGATCAACTGTTACAAGTTATATTTACTTCATGCAATTTGATATCACTGTGCCCGTAAATAACTGAAAATAGGAATGAACACATAACAAAAACTAATCTCCAGGTCTGAACAGAGCTCTAATTTTAGCTTAGCATTGTGTAACAGTTTCTTCAGGTATAATTTTCTTCAAAGTGTTGAAGTATTGAAGTATGAAAGCTGTTCTCAACTACTGTTAAAAACCACTGGAGGAAAGGCTGCATACAGAACAGGTGCAGCACAACACTTACTCAGCTGGCTCAGCAGTGTCTGCTCTGCTCAGTAACACTTGACTTTCAGCTCAGTGTTCCCACATTCTTAGAAGCCCGCTTTGGATTCAGGACTGCAGCAAGCATAAGCATGAAGCAGCAGATTATCCTTTCCTATATACATACATGTCATCCACTAAAGCGACTGGGGAAGCAGCTGGGATCCTTGGAGCCCGAACTTAGAAGCTGCTAACTGCACCCCCAGGTCCAGGCAGCCTGAGCTGCAAGGCACAGACCCTTGCGAGAAGCCCAGCACCAAGAGGCAACCCTGAGCAGCTAGAGACCTCCTTTCCTGTCTGTAACGTAACAGTGCCAGTAAGAAGAGCTTTGAATTCAAAAGCAGCACACTGGAAGTAAAATTAGCTCAAAGCGCTGAATCGTGACTTGGCATCTAATCACTGCGCCATCCTACATGATTCACCAAATCAAGAACTCCCAAGTGGCCGACCTTAACAAAAGAAACCTCCACCATATACCTACAGTAGGATATTTTTAAGGGTACAGAACTCTGCAATACACACCGTTCAGCACAACTACACAAGTCAGACTTACGCACATGCAGTGTGTACGTTAAATGAGATAAATCAATAATTAGAAACAAAAGTATATGATTCTTTCAATTATGCAATAGGCTTTTACAAAAGGCACTTGAGTATTTGATGGTTTAAGCATGGTGGGTGGAGACTTGTTTTTTTAAATAAATGTTGCTAAATTCCACCCCCCCTCCCCCGGCTCAATTACTGGTTTTGATTATATTGACAAAAATCTATGTAAACTTTTCAATCCAGCTGGAGCAGTTTATAGTTAGAGAAACTAAAAACAGTAGAAAATTTCCAATGCAGGGCGGGCTAAGAACCCACTCCAGATGAAGAAGAATCTCAATCAAGAAATATTTTCCCATTTTAAAACATTAACCCCCTAAAACGGAACACTAAGTGACCAGGTGCTTCAAAACTGATGCTTCAACTTTCCTATAGAGCATGCAGAAGGTTTTTCACATTAAGAAGTCAAAAAGCTAAAATTTAAAAAAGTTTTGAGCGAGAGGACAAGACACACCAACTGCTGTTTCAGGTGCTCTTATTTAGATGCATAGGAGTTTTACAAATCACGCGTCCAGTCCCACACAGACCCTCCCATTTTCTTGGTTTGTTTTGCTTTCTAATCCTTCTCTGCAGAGATACCTTCCTGTACCTGTTCACGGACCACACTGTCACCAACTCCTTGTGCAAAGGGTTGGACTCAAACCAAGTGACTGTGAGAAGGTGGTCTTCCAGGGGTTTCACATCGACAGTTTCCTCTGTCAGTCACCTGCAGATCACATACCAAGACAGAGACTACATGACAGAATTTGAACAATTAATACAAAGTTAATGGCTGTCTATGCAAATACATTCTACATAATGCATCCTTGTAATTAATTGTTTAATCAATGCAATAAACACACAGAACTAAAATACTCTTAATGTTAACCCTCTTAAAAGTCCTGTATATACACCATTTTCACCCAGTACAGAGCTGGGTGTTTTAAGGAATTTTTTTTTTTTTTTCTAGCTCTCAAATATCACTGACAGATGCTGCCCAGCAGAAAAGGACCGGGGGGTGCTGGTTGACGGCTGGCTGAACATGAGCCAGCAGTGTGCCCAGGTGGCCAAGAAGGCCAACAGCATCCTGGCTTGTATTAGGAACAGTGTGGCCAGCAGGAAGAGGGAAGTGATCGTGCCCCTGTACTTGGCACTGGTGAGGCCCCACCTCGAATCCCGTGTTCGGTTTTGGGCCCCTCACTACAAGAAGGACATTGAGGTGCTGGAGCATGTCCAGAGAAAGGCAACGAAGCTCGTAAAGGGTCTGGAGAACAAGCCTTATGAGAAGCAGCTGAGGGAATGGGGGTTGTTTAGTCTGGAGAAGAGGAGGCTGAGGGGAGACCTTATCGCTCTCTGCAACTTCCTGAGAGGAGGGTGTAGTGAGGAGGGTGTTGGTCTCTTCACCCAAGTAACAGCAATAGGTTGAGAGGAAAGAGCCTCAAGTTGTGCCCAAGGAGGTTTAGATTAGATATTAGGAAAAATTTCTTTACTGAAAGAGTAGTGAGGCATTGGAACTGGCTGCCCAGGGAGGTGGGGGAGTCCTCATCCCTGGAGGTGTTCAAAAAATGTGTGGATGTGACACTCCAGGACATGGTTTAGTAGGCATGGTGTTGTTGGGTTGATGGTTGGACTAGATGATCTCAGAGGTCTCTTCCAACCTTAATAATTCTATGATTCTATGCTAAACTTGTAAATGCACAAAATATATATTAAAGTAAGCATATGATTATATTTATTTCCAAAATAGCTGACAATAATTATATTTTTCCATGCCATTAAAAGATATTATGAAGGCTCCCAGTACATTAAAAAAAAGTTAGTGAACTGTTTTTGATTAGTTCATGGTGATGAAAGTCATACCATTGACAGCTCAAAAATAATACGGAAGATATTCCTCAAAATTAACAGAATTAACAGGATAAAGGCATATAGGTCTCAAATCCAATCATTAGACAGATACTCTGAGGAAGCCTCCCCAAATATTTATTAAATACTGAAATCAGTCAAGGTTTTGGATTTTATTTAAAATATGGCCTATTTAAAAAACTATTACTGTTAGGCAAATAGTTGCATCAAATTACCCATCATCCTACCCGGTTTCACAAATTATCTGCTGACGTAAAGATATTTATTTTAAGAATGTTAAATAATTAGGAACTACTAAACTGTTTCTTTATTGACATTTAAACAAACAAACTGAAAAGCAATATGGAAATGCAGAGAACAGACAGCCATAATCTGCTTTCATTTAGAAACTGCACTTTTAGAAGTGTAACTAAATATTGTGTTACATGTGCCGCTCATTTGAGAAAAAGCATCTAGTCAAGTATTAGTGGTTTGAACAGGAAGATGGCCATCAAGTAAAAAAAAATTCCCTAATACATCGCTTCCTGCATTTTTCACTTTTCTCTATTAACATTTTCTAGTGACATCTGAAGAATATTGGTACCACCTAGTGTAAATTCATCCTAAGAACAATGTGAAAAAGCAAAATATTTTCTCCAGTAAAAATTCCACAAGTATTCTGTGTAAAAAAAGAAACTGAGTATGCTTCTCCTTACACCTTGACTGAATTCTTCTTTTTACTCTGCTCAAAAAATAATTTATGGGTCCAGTGCTAGAAGGCAACATGGCTTCAAAGCTCCTTGAGAGGCCATCTGGGGAAACTTAAGTTTGTCAAACAACATCTGAGAATTTACTAGAACCACCGATTTCTAGAAAGTGTAACAAACTGAATTACAATCCTGTTGCAGGCAGAAAGAAAATAATTGAAGATACAGACAGCTAATGAGGAAAAAGAGGCTTTCAAAAGCAACACATGCTAGTAGGGCATAGAGAGATCAAGTCAAACTTAACAGCTATTAAATCAATAGAAAATGATGTCAGGAAGTACAGAATTTTTAATACAGCACATTCTCACAAATAATGACTAACTAGGAATCATTATCTGAAAATGGAGGTTATTGTCATCATTCTCCTTCACACTAAAAAATGCTGAAACCAGCACTCAGATGCAATGGGTGCTTTTCTTCCCTGCCTAGGGGGCGGGGGAAAATTTACAGCATTTCATATTGCATCACTTAGCAGAGTACAGCAAGAAAAAAAAAATACACTTAGGCTCCAACAGTGATGCAAGTCTACTGAAATCCTTCCAGTTAAAAATATCAACCTTCATGTTCAGATTTCCCTAAAACAGACACTAAAGATGTTCCCAAGCTTGTATTTATGCCTTGCATCACCTGCCTGGCAATACACAAAAGTCTTTCCAGGGTCTTTATTGTTAGGGCCAGGAAGTTAAATGTACTTATCAAGAGAAGGGAAAGCACAGAAACTCAAAGACTGTCTCAAACTGGTTTAATACTTTATATGAAATGTACAATAGCAAATATTTCATATATTCTCACAACAGTGTTTGTACTTGCAGAAAATGTTTCTTTGCATTCTGAAATTAAAATTAGAAAAGCCTCACTTGAAATCATCCCTGTTCAGCACTCTGAATCACCCCATATGCACCCTTGCTCTTTACAGCCCACTCACTGCCGTACCACACCGACATGCTATCCTTAGGATTACAAAGGCCACTCCAACAAAAAGGGATCACCCACTGTTTTCTATAAATCATCTTGAGCCTCATAGATTATTTTAACAAAGGTAGTTCAGATACACGTGCATATTTGGCTGTCTTGCACAGAGAAGAGGAAGAATCTGAAACAATGACAACATTATGCCCTAGAATTCAATATAGGACAATAACGACAACTTATTGTAATAGGCTGAGAATGACAAAGTTATTTAGCTTCCCCTAACCAGTAGCATATGAAATGCAGCAGACAAAAAAAAAAAAAAAGGGGATTTTTTGGTCACTCATGATTATTTAGTGGAGAAATTAGTATGCCTAGCAAGCACACTAATCATGGCCCAAAATGCTGAGGAAGCAAAATGCTTATGCAAGCATAACAAGATATTTCTCTCGATTTAGGAGAGACTAAGCAGTAGGGAAACATGAAAGGAAGTCATACGAAGCCCTGCTGAGCCTGACACCCAAGTTTTGCTTTCTGTACTTCAATAAACATGAAATGAAAGTTTTGAGTTACTGTGAGGCAAAAAAGCCCACCCTGAAACACCACACCTTTTTCTCTAATTTAAAAGTCTTCCACTGTTCAACCTTCAACTACAAATGCATATTTTGAAGTTTTCTACCACACATTCCAACTGCTTTTCTCCATCTACAGCAAATCTTTCCTTCTTGGAGCTTGTTGTTTCTTAGACCTGGTAGCTTGAACAAAAAAAACGTTACATTGCAACTACTGAGCTTAAAGCCAAGTAGAATGGGTAAATCTACACAAACCTCTCCTTTGGTTTGAACTGCAAAAAGCAAATGGGTTTTCTCTGTCTCCCTACGTCATCTAGGCAAGCATTTAACCAGGATTTCTGACTTGGCTGACATTTAAAACCCTAAATTCTAAAAACCAGTCCAGAGAAAAAGCTTCTCTCCTAGGTCTCAGGTAAGTACTTCCCTAGGAGGGGAAGAATCTTCCTACTTCACACACCTAGTAAGGTTATCATTTTAGTTTGAGTTGACGTTGGACAATGGGACAGCAGGTAGTCATTCTGGATCCAAACATGGTGGAGACTGCAATTATCTTATGCATATTAACACCACCACATTCTCATTCAACACCCACTCCTCCCTGACAGAGCATAACCCATCCTGTGTCCATACCTAGGGCACCGGTCTAAGCCATAACTCTTTGAGAGTACTTTTAATTTCTCTTGTTATCGCTGTGTCCCTGCATGATCTAGCATGCAAAAATTCATTAGTACAGAAGCTGTCAGATACCCCTTTCTAGGGCGTTCAGCAGGTCCAGAAGGTGTCATTTATTCCTGCCTAGGACATTGAGCTGGGCTAAGATATTTGTCTTGGAGGATAGACCACACAGTTTAGCCCTGCCAAGTCATTCCTTTCAAACTACTGTGAAACAGGGAAGACACAGAAACAGTCCACGGTTCACAACCCGGAAACCTCACTACTCCCACCCTCTCCTCCCTCACTAGAGAAACCTCTCCTCTCCCATAAGCAAAGACACAGTTCTGACACACTATTTTCTGTTTTCTCATCTCTTATTTCTTATCCCCTGCCACCATTCGTATACAAGCTATCTGTACTAGCTTTTGTTCTTAATATTGAAACTGAGGCAGTGCTCAGCCTCAGACTGCCTCAAATAACTGCTTCCTCTCCAACCATGTGGCTCCATACACAGCACAGCATAGCTATGCCTGAAGCAGCTTGGGTGCTGGAAACATCCATCTCCAGGGCAGCATGGGATCAGGCATTGACTCCACTGCGACAACAGATAAGCTGGCCTCTTCTGAGGTCTGTGCTGCTGCTCCTGGTATTACAGGCAGCATGGTACAGGTGTGCCCAGCACCATTACAGCCACGTAAAGCAGCTCTGTATGAAAATCTGTGTATAAACAGCCTTTCAGATGCCATGTGAGGAACAGCACACCTACTCAGTTTCTCTGAGCTGGCCTTGGGCTAGTAAATCCCACCAGGCTGTGATCAGTTGGACTAGGTCTCTGAACCTCACGCTGGGATCTCGGGCTGCTTACTGGAAAGAGTTTAGATGCACCCAGCACCCTGAACACCAAAAGAGCTTGTTAGCTTACACATTTAATGCATGAATGCAGACAGCTGGCTTGGATCCAATACTGAACCTAAGCCAAACTCCTCCTGGCACCTGCTGAGGATTGCAGAGCGGAAACATCCCATTTGGAGCCAGTTTGGCTCCAGGCAGGGCCAGTGCCAAGCCCCAAGTGGGAACCCTTTGCGCCACCACAGCCGCCCTGACCTAGCTCATCCGACCTTCCACCTCAGACGGGCATTTGGGCCTCTCCACTGTCCAGGCTAAGGGATAGTGATTGCACTGGCATACAGTAGTAGTGAGACTAGGTTAAAATCAATGGCACAGAGGCTGGCGCAATGAGGAAGGGCCTGTGAGGATCCAGAATGTGCCGCTATCAGAGCCATGGGCTCTTCCGGGGGCACATAGGGGCAGACAAGGTTGAACAAATCATAGGATCCATGCCAGTTTTCCCCCAAATTGAAGTGTGGTTTTAAATACCTGAAAGCATTGTTTTCAATACCTTGGACCTAGTGTAAAAAGAGTCATTCATGGCTGGAGGACTTCACAGTAACCAGAATAGATTTCACAACATGTAAGTGCTTACGTGCACATGGTCAGCTAGTTGGGCACGTACAGACAAGGAAAACACTCATCCACTCTAAGAGCAGTTTGCTATGATCCTACAAACAAACAAAAAAATGCCACAATGTGAAAGGTTTTCACGCAGTAGCAAACTCTGGTCATTATGGGGTGTTAAGATTTTACCATACAAGAACAGATAATTTAGTTTTACATTGTGAATGACAGAGAACAGGTCTTCCCAGTGAAATATGAGGAGCAGTAAAATTATTTCCCAGTGATTAGCACCTTTCTAGATAAAAACTTCCACTTTTTCCTAGATTAATGATTAATTAAACAAAAAGCTTAAAAACAACCATTTAGTTTTATTTTGAAACACACTATTAAATGAGCAAAATTGAGTCTCACTACAATTAAGCCTCATTTAATAAACCACAAAAGCTTATGGCAATATGTTTGTAAGTCACTGAACTCCTTTCTTACTCCCAAATCATCATCACCATTGGAGGACAGCAGATTTCCATATGAAACATCAAGCCAGAAGAAAATTGATAGAGTATATACTGATAATCAAATGTTTTCATTACCAAAGTGAATTAAATTTTCTGGTGAAATAAATGGTGAGTAAATTCCCACTCAGTGTGGATAACACTATGAAACCTAACATCACACACACATCCTTAAATCTAAGAGCAAGTTCGCAGTTTCAGAATCCAGTGGATCGTAGGCAGGTATAGAACTCAGTATAACTGTCAGTTATCTTTATTCCAGCCAAACTGTCTTTTTTGTAGATTAATAAAAATCTTATCCTCAAAACCAAATAAAACTCAAATTACTAATTTAACATTAAATTCATCTTAATGAAGAGTATAATATACTTCTGTAAACTTACTATTGTTCTTGGCACTTCAATCGTGACTGTCAGCCCTGTGGAGGCAGGAATTTCGTAACAAACATCAAGACTGGTAATGGCCTAAGTATGAATGGAAGTGTCTTTACTTTACACACGAGCACCTAGGGAGATACTCACCAGCACCGAGATTTTTGTGCAGGTGCATAAGGAGAGAACAAGTGACTGAAGTCTGAGGGAATTAGTAAGAATGACTAAACTCAGCTTAAAATAAATATATCACCTTCCCCTTCTGTAAGCTCCACCAAGCTTTGCCAAATTCCCATGTAAATGTTTCAGTGCATTCAGGCCTCCATTTTCAGTACCAAGAATAAAGCCTCTAACTGCTTTCAGGGGCATATATTTAGTTTCTACTACAATCAAAAGAACAAGTACAAAAGTACAAATAAATAATGTAATAAATATCATACCTTTCCAAAAAGAAATTACAAATAAACCTAGGAGGAATTAGCAAGTAGGCAGAGAAGAGACAAAGCCACTACTCAAACTTCAAAAGTTTTCATTAATATTGTCAAAAACCTTTAAAAAAACCCTAAATGATCAATATAAGGAAAGGCAAATATCTGGATAAGAGATTGGAGGGAAAGACAAAAAAAAAAAAGACTACAACCAATCAGTTAATTTTCACACTGGTAAAGGTCAGCGAATCCATGCCAGACCTCAGAGATAAGGATGCTTGGATATCACCTGAAACAAGGAGGACGAGGTAGATGCAGGGTGAGATACAGGGCTGGAGATACTGCTCAGAGCCACAGGGACAAGGGCCCTCATGCGTAGCTGCAGGGCTGATGTAAAACCGACCATCTGCGTGATACAACAGCAAACGAAATTCGGCACAGGAAGACCACAGTAATGCGCACTGGGACGTACCCACAAACACATTCAGTAACAAGTTATAGTGGGCTTGTTACCAAAAAGATGATTTTGGCAGTGTAACAGTTAGCTCTTCAACATCAGTTCACCCCCCAAGCAATAAAAAATAAATAAATAAACAAAACAAAAAACACCCAAACAAAACCAACCCCAAACAAACAAAAAACCCAAGCCAGAAGTTGTGAATTAGTAGGAATTAGAAGAGGGTACGAGGGAAATACTTCATTACCCGACAGTATATTCCAGAGTATCCCAAGTGATCATCAGGGATGGATTATGACCACTAAGTAATTTCTGAAAATACACCCAGCGATTTGCATTTAATCTTCAGGCCATCAAAAAGGTGGCTAGAGTAGTAGGGACTATAAAAGGTACGATAATAGTTGGCATAAAATGGTTGAGTAAGAATTGAGTTTGTAAATTTATTTTTTAGTACAGGATATAATGAACATTAAATGGAAGTTATGCACTAGACTTAGATACAAAATCTGCAAAGCCTACAAACAATGAGTAACTCATCACATAAAGAGTAAGCCAGGACATAGGATGTTGTGAACAACAGAAGTCTGCATGGGTTCACAAAGTAATAAGACAAATTAAGTGAAGAAAGGTATTGAAGGATATTAAAAAAACCCCACACAAAAAAACCCACCAGCCAACCAACACCAACTCCAATTCAGAAAGCTACCAAGATGAAAAACTGCCAGAGTGTATTACATATTCTTGCTGGCTCTCATTTATGTTCTCTCAGACATCAACCATCAGAGCCTGGACACTGGTAGTGGGACTTTTGGTCTGATCCAGAATGCTGGCTCTTATCACATCAATGGAAGTAGGAGTAAGTTCCGGGTGTAGGTATCCGCACTAGTGCGGAAAACCTTTGGCAGAGAGGTTTACCTCCATGTTCTTCACACCTATGCTGAAATTAGTACTAAGTAGGCACTACCATAAAAGTGCTTGGCCTAATAAGCTCACTTTAACCAAAAATTAATAGTCCAGTAAACAGAAATCAGTGAATACACATAGGAATCTCACCAGGAAAGGAATGGAGAAGGGCTTGTTTGCTTGCTAGCTTCATGGTGTTAACCATTAGATCTACACCAGAATAGTGGTTAACATTCTCTGGAGTCTGGGTGGCTCATTGCCCATCTCAGGCTCACAGGAGCTCTGCTGCCCTCTGTCACAGGCCAAGTCACACCCAAGCAGGTCAGGCAGAGGGAATGGGGCCCTCCACAGCCAAGAACAAGTGAGGACTTGTGAGGAGTTTTTATTCTAGCTTGCTTCTTTCACAGTAGGCCTGACAACTGCTTACAGATGGCCAGTTAGGGCCCTGTCTGATAAACTGTATCTTGTCTGACCTAAATTTGTGATGTAACACAAGATGTAGGTGAGAACCCAGGGAGCGTGGGAAAGTGACAAAGGGGAAGGGCCACAAGCCTGTTTCCTGGGGCAGAGCCAAAAGAAAATGTCATTTCCTCAGGCCTGAACTTGTGCATCTCCAGACAGGACAGCCTCAGTTCCTCTCTGTTCACAGATGCTTCCTAGAAGTTTTGCACCCATTCCCATCTTATGCATTTATGATTTTTTAGGAGCTAACTGGTATGATAAATTAACCCCTTTTGATAAGCACATAAACCTATTTTAATCAATCAAACCAAAAATTTACTATCATTGTAAAGTGAAAGATCGACCTTAAAGACAAATTACAGATTCAACATTATTTCTAACTGCACCCAAATGTCTCAGTTGAGAAGATGAATATTACACACAGTTTGACTTCTAAAGAGACATAAAAAATTCTGGCTCTAACAGATATAAATCAACTACAAAATTTAAGATTTTTAAGTCTTCCAAAACATAAGATTTAAATTTTTATTTTTTTTTTTTAAGAAATCAGGATTTAGTTAGAACAGATTATTGCTCTCAAATACAAATAAGATGTAAATTATAATGATCAAGTAACACCTAGGGGTAACGTGAATGTAATAGTTCCTCTTCTAATCAAGTTTGCCTTATAAGTTTTGTTGTATTTCATTTTAATCATATTTTAATGAGATTTGCAATACAGCCCAGTAAGACTCTAATAGGTTACTGTGCCGAGATGAACTGCCTCAGGGAAAGTGGGGAAAAAAGACCCAGGACAGACTCCTCTTCAGCTGTGCATCACACTGCCTTCATCTGTCAGCTCTATTCTCTACCAGCATGTCTGTGATCACAGAGACTGTGCTACAGCGGCCTGTTACGCATTTAATGAATCCAGCCCAGGACAAGAATAGGGGAGGAGACTTTCCTTTGTGTTTTCATTGCATATCTCTTTGATAAGAAAAATACTGAGGGAAAGCCTCTCACATATGAGGTTATTGCCCTAGAGACAGTATGGAATCTTTACATTTCCTTTCCAAGTATGTAAACATGAGCCTGAGAGCAACAGTGCAACACCAAGTGAAAGGTGCCACAGGAACAACACTAGACAATTTCAAAGCAAATTAATATACAAGTGTATATTAAACAGTTCATTCTTCATCCACAGTATCTCATATTTTCCTCCTGGCTTCACTGTAAGACAGCTTTATACAAACCTCCTGTTGATATTAACTAGAATAAAAATCAGAAAACACAGCAATAATAAGCATGTCTTCTGTATTTATAGGGGGATGATTGACTAATTTAAAAGCTATCCCACCACTAAATAACGCAATTAAAAGATATTACTGGTACTAGCTTCATAAAAATGGAAAAAGGAGATGAACAAACGTGTCTGATACAGATAGAAGAGATGAGATAGCAGGAACCAACAGATAAACAATTAGCACTGTTGATTTGCAGCAAAAAAATTCGGACCACTTTCTCCTCTCCCTTCATCCACAAAGGCAATTTTAATCTCAAGTAGCTTTAGTAAAGCAAGGACCAATGCTTTTCTGCAAACTATGCACGAACAATGTGATGCCAACCTCTGCCAGATGATAGGGATTCAGGAGGGATTTTAAGCACAGGTCGGAGTCTCTGACTTAGCAGGGACAATTAACATTTTAGGAGAAGCTGAGGGTGTCCAGCTTGGCCTCAGATTGGAACCAGGTTCTCCAGGGTAGTTTTGCCTACTGGTTTCTTTTTAAGCTCTTCTCCATCACCTGTCCCTGACCCAGCTGGAGAACTGAACTCAGGCAAACCCAACTCCACAAAGCAGCTGGGCATGTCGGGTGGCTGGGGGGTTCAGTGAGAAGTCTGGCTGGATCCCCGAGGCCACCATTTCCTCTGCAACTGGCCATGGTGGCTCAGATCTCGAGCAAGTCTAGAGCACTAACACTACCAGTAAAAATATTGGCTGGGCTGGTTAATAAGGAAATTGCAGTAATAAGCAATAAGGAATTGCAGAGGGTTGATAACAAGTAGGGCATCTGTTGATACGAGCAGATTAACTGAGATACAGTATTATATAAAGCCTTAGAGCAAACAAGTGAGGGGAAAAAAGGAAAGCTGTATCTACAAAAAGTCTTTTCAGACAACATATGCTATCCAAAGCAATGTGCAATCTCTTAGCCTTACCCATTACCTCCAACACCATTTCTCAGCAATATGAGCTCTCTCTGCAAACCTGCCTAATCCCAGTACCCACAATTCCACAGCTTTTTTCCAGAGAATGCTAACAAGGTCATTTTAATTCAAGCTTTGGGCAATATTTAACTATCTTTTCTTGTCATTCATATGTCTAAATGCACTAAATCAACTGCTTTATATTCTATTGACCACCTCTTCTTAAATGCAAGCCACCCTTAGCCTTTCTAGTATTAACTCCAGATACCGCAAAACTGAAACTCCTGCCACCTACTATACTTTGATTAAGCTATGGCTTTGTTTCACCTTACATATTCAGATGTCTGTTAGTCTGTAATAAAAAATGAAATAATGGAAGTTGCCATTTGATCCTGTCTTTTTAGAGAGAAAGAATCTGCACATTCAAGAGTCCACTCAAACAAGAACTAAAGTAACACACCTGTTACACACAACAAGCTCTGTCCCCAGAGTTGATGTTCAATCCCATGGTCACTTACATGAAAGCGTGTATTATATAAATATGTTGAAAAGTTACAATACAAAGGTATTTTCTTGTTCTCATTTTAAATTTTCTCCTTAAGACAACCCAATTCTCTCCATCTGGTTTTTCTCTCATTTTTTCCCATAGTTTTCTAGTCTGCAGACTGTTTCTTCTCCCAATACAGCTAAAAACATTTTCATTCTTTGCTTCTTCCACACAACTCTTTGAAAGAAATCTTTTGTTATCTTGCCATTACCAGTCACTTACCATTCCTTGAGACCTCTGAGGTTTCATTTTCTGATTGCCTCCAACTGTCTGTTGTTTCCTACTTCCCTGCCCAGTTGAAGCCCTTACGCTTATACTGACTAAGGAAAGGAGGGGGGAAATAAAGAACAAAGATGCCTATTTGCAATTTACTGGAAATGTGAATCATAAGAGGAAAAAATACAAACCCAAAAGACTACATTATAGCAAAGAATTACTGCCAGTCCAACTCCGCGCATAACAACCAACGCACTGAAAAACCAGATGAGCTTCTACACATGCAACTATTTAAAAAGAAGTCTGAATCAGTCAGCATTCTCAGCATGACTACACAGAAAGGCAATGTTGTCAGGCTGCCCTGAAGTTACAGCTATTTTGATACAAGAAAAGGTTGGAAATGCATTTGAAAGTCAAGCATGATCCTTCAGAGCACTGAGTCAAACCTTCGCTCTGCCCTGCAGCCTGACCCACCACTTTGCCCACCTCCACAGCCTGGTTTTGGCAGCTGGTAGATGCTTACACACCCAAAGCGATACACCATCGCTCCACAGACAGCTTGCCATTTTGCAAGTTTGACACATTTTAGTTTTTCTGCTTTTATGATGCAAAGGCAAGTAACACTCGATAAAAGAATGAGCACAGAGTGATCTCATCTTCAAATATCAGCATATATTAAAATCAAACAACTGAAGTGGAACAAGTGTCTGTCTAAAAAACCTATAAAAAAATGTGACTATCATTAGATGATTACAGCTCTGGGGGAGAGAAATCACATGCTTTTGAACCGTGCATTTATGCCATAAGTAATTAAAACAATAATTGTAAATCAGTCTGGGTATGCATCTCCATGTTATAACACGGTTGGTTTAAAACATGAATCAAGCATTAAAAGTGCTTTGCTATCAAAGGAAATGGAAGAATCAGCTATCAGACTTTCAATTACCTTATTAAAAATAATTTTTAAATCCTAACATATAATACAGTGTTATTGAAAAAAAGACGTTGATTTGTACACAGCCATGAATTTCCTCCCAACTATTTCCAACAAGGCACTACACAGAAGAAATCTCATCGGTATCATTCCTTATACACTCTTCTCCCTGTCCCCCGTTCCAAGGTTCAGTAGCTCAGAGTTATTGGTGTCTAACTGCTTTAGTCTGTATTTTAGGACACCAAAGCAAGTTAAAACCACAGCAACCAGGGGACAGAGACAGTATCCAACAGCAGTTATTGCTACTGAACACTGGTTGCTAAATACAGACTAGCCATTAAGTAATGGAGAGGAAAAAGTACAAGGTTGGAGCCTCCGTTACTGATTCTGCTTATTATGAAAGCTGTAGCTTTAAAACTCTAACTAGGTAATCATGTCATATACAGAAGGGGCGGCGGGGGGGGGGGCTATCCTGACTCCTGCAAGGATCCATGCTCAGGCT